>JAKSZT010054225.1:624633-658619 GCA_026826555.1 Tolypeutes matacus
CCTCTGGATTGGGGGAAGAACTATGGACTAGAGTGGACTTGATGGTATTCTCTTGCTCACATATGGTGATTCTTGTAATGCAAGAAATTATAACAATGAGGTGGAGCCAGTGGCCACTTGACAGTTTTTGGGTAGGGAGGGGATGAGCAGTTGAAATACAGGCTCTTCTTTGGGAGTTGTAGGTTGTCCTGAGTACTGTTGTGGCAATGGATGTAGGCCATTTTAAATCAACACACACCACTCAGAACTGAGTGGGAGAGATTGTGGTCTACAGTGTGAACTGTAGTCTATGGTTGGTGGCAAGGCTCCAGGATGTGTAAGTTCATTGAGGTTGGTGGGCCACACTGTGGGAGATGTTTTTGTGGGATATGGTGGGAGGTGTGGGAGGTGGGCAGCATGGGAATCCCAGTGGGTTCCGTGTAATATTTTAGGTAATCTAAGCACCTCTTAAAATATATGTATATATATATATATAAATAACATTCTTGTAAGCAAATACACTTATATGCATATATATTTATATATCATTTTACACATGTTTTTATGTATTGTGAGAATTTTGATTTTTACCCATAATAAAAAAATAATAATAAAATAAAAAAAAATAAGTTCTCATTATTTAAATGAACTAATTGCAAGGTATTGGATTAAACAGCCCAAGAAATTAAAGAAATTTTTTATCAGGAGAATGGGGTGCTATCAATGCAAATGCAAAAAAAAAAAAATGTAGAAAAGGCTTTGGAATTGAGTTATGGACAGAGGTTGGAAAAATTGTGATATTCTTGGTAGATAAAGCTTAAATTACTTTGAATAGACTGGTGATAAAAATATGATTGGTAAAGTTTCTTCCAATGAAGCCTCAGAAATAAATGATGAATGTGCTATTGGAAACAGGTAGAAAGGCAATCTTGGTTTTAAAGTGGCAGAGAACTCAATGCAATTAAATTCTGATGTTGGATGGAAGGCATAACTTGAAAATGATTAACTTTGATATTTAGCTGAAGAGATTTCCAAGCTAAGTCTAGAAGGTGCAGTCTGTTTTCTACTTGCAGCTTATAGTAAAATGTGAAAAGAAAAGAATATACTGAGCAAAGAACCCTTAAACACCCTTCCCTCTCCCCCCGCAAATTTGATGGTATGGAAAATTCTAAGTCTTTCCAGATAGTGTGAATTAAGACTAGGGCTAGAAGTGACTCTGTCAGGAGCTTTCTAAGCTTCCATAAAGCAAGTCCCTAAAGAATAAACCATGCAGTTATTTAAATGAACATGGATACAGCCAGCCATTTCAGTGGAAGTAATGATTTTAAATGCAGTTGTTCAGGTAGGAAGGAGTGGGGCTGACATTCCATCAGACCAGGAGGACAAAACATCAATTCATAGAGGGCTCACAGAACTGGAAATATTATAGAGTTTGCTGTAATGGTTTTGGAATTGTTTATGACCCGTGACTCTTCTTTTTCTTCCAGTTTTTCCCTATTAGAATGGTACTGCTTATCCTATGCCTGTCTCTCCACTGTATATTGGAAGCAGATAACTTGTTTTCTAGACTTCATAGAAAGAGGACAATTGTGACCCAGGAAAGACCATACCCATAACTGATTTTGATGAGATTTTGTACATACATTGTATTGTTTCTGAAATATCTTAAGGCTGTTGGGATGTTGTGATGGAAGGAATGTGGATAGAATATATATTTTGGGGATGTCCAGAGATTGAATAGTGTAGGCTTTGAGCTACCTACTTGAAGAAAGCATGTTCTTAAACTTAACCCATTCCTGTGCTGGTGAGTCCATTGTAAATGGGCCTTTTAAATGAGGTTATTACAGTTAAGGTGTGGTTCAGCTTAGTCAAGATTGGTATTAAGCCTATTATAGGAGTCTTTATAAACAGAATGAAATTCAGACATATAGAAAGGAAGCAAGAAGCTGAAGGTCAATGGAAGCTGGAAGGGAAGGGAGAATCAAGGAAGGATTGCCATGTGCATTTCTATGTGACAGAGAAACCAAGGAACAATAATCATCTGCAGCCAACCCCAAAGAATGCCAGTCTTTGGGAAGAAAGCATCACCCTGATGACACCTCCAATTGGTCTTCTCTCAATTTCGAAAATATGACCTAAGAAATTCCAAGTTTTTAAGCCAACCCATTGCAAGTTATTTGCCTAAGCAGCCTGGAAAAGTAAAACAGCCATGGTATCTCAAGTTAATTCAAATTTGAATTTCCATGCTACTAATGTCAAACATCTTTTTATGTGACTATTTTCCATCCTTTGTCTTCTTTGTGAATTCTCTGTCCATTTTTAATTGTGTTATTCATTTTATTTCTCTTGATGTTTATGTGTTCTTTATATGTTCTGGATAGACATCCTTCATCAAATATGTGATTTCCAAATATTTTCTACCTATTTATATATAGTTTGCTTTTTCATTGTCTTTAGAGAACTTTGGTTTTTTTAATTTTATTTTAATGCAGTGTAATGTATGATTTGCCCCCTTTATGGTTGGTGCTTATTTTGCTATTTCTAAGAACTATTTCCCTATTCCTATTCATGTAGGTATTCCTATATGTTTAATTAGAAAATATTGTAACCTTAAAAAATTAAGAAGACAACCAGCAATATGGCAGCAGAATAAGGAGCTCTTAAAGTCAGTTCATGCAACAGTGCAGTTAGTAATCTCCCAGAGCTACCTAAATCTCTTTGGGGGTTCTAGGAGGCCAGAAGAGCATTCTGCAACATCCTTGAAAGAATGGAAGGAAGAGACTGCCCATCTGCAGAGAAGATTCATAAGTAGAGTACTCCACACCACAGAAGCCGGTGCCCATCCTCTACTGGCAACACAAGCTGCCTTGATAGCTATTCTATGACTAGAATTGGAAGCTCCACATCCAAAAATGGGGAAGGAAGGACAGTTGGGCACCAACTTCAGCTACTGGGTAGTAAATTTGGCAGGCTAAAGTATAATCCTAAAAAATACCTAAGTCTGAACTTGTCCAAGAAAAAGAGAGGCCAGTTCCTACTATTTTAACTCCACCCTTGGCACAAGTGGAGTGGACAGAAAATCACACTGCTAGTAGGGACCAGCTTCTTTCCATCCAGATCAGATTGCAGCTTTAGCCCAAGCCCCAGGCCTACTTCCAGCAAGGAGGAAGCTGGGGGGACCTGTGCCAGCCTCCCCAGGTAAATTCAGGCCATGCTGTGGAGGCCAGTTACCATCCTACTCTGGTAGCAGAAGTCATATCAGGAGCTATTCTGTGGCTGGAGTTGGAAGCGCCATTTCCCAAAAACAAGGGAGGAAGAGACAGTTGGCCATCAACTTCAGCTACTGATTAGTCAATTTGGCTGGCTAAAGCATAACCCTAAGAACAGCTAAAGTTTGGTCCTGTCCAAGTTGGAAATAGGCTGGTAACATCCATTTTGATGCCACCCCAAGCATGAGGAGAAGCTGGGCTGACTGAAAATCACACTGATGGTAGACACTGGCTTCTTTCAGGCAGATTGGCCTGCAGCCCTAGCCTAGGCTTCAGTCCCACCTCTAGCAAGGAGGAAACTGGTGTAGTAGTTTGGCAGTTTGGTGTAGTTATGAAATCCAAAAATAGATATTGGATTATGCTTGTAAACTACTCTGTTCATCTGGGCATGATTAAGTTATAATCAGGGCTTAGATTGAGCCATGTCAGTAGAGTATTAAGCCCCACCCCTTGGTGGGTGGGGAATCAAAAATAAAAGACATGGCAAAGGACAGAGTTGGAGCTTTGATTTTGGAGTTCTGAAGCTGGGTTTTAATTCTTTAGCCCAGAGAAGTAAGCACATAGAGGATCTTGGTCATGAGGAAGGAGAGAAGGCTCCAGGAAACAGATGAGCCATTTGCCCAAAAGTCTACAGCTCACCTTGTGGAGATAGCAGAGGAGCTGAGCCCAGAGACAAGCAAGCCCCAGGAAGAGAGAAACCCTGGAACCCTGAACCCTTGCAGATGTTGGCAGCCATCTTGCTCCAAAATGTGACCATAGGCTTTGGTGAAGGAAGTAACTTAGGCTTTATGGCCTGGTAACTGTAAGCTTCTACCCCAAATAAATACCTTTTATAAAATCTAACTGATTTCTGGTACTTTGTGTCAGACCCCTTTGGCTGACTAATACCACTGGTGAACTCTGCACCAGCCTCTCCAGGTAACTGCAGGTACATTCAGTTTGCACAAACTGAATAGTCAGAAGTCTACCAGGGTAACTGTGGTCATTTGGGACCCACATGGCATAGATTGCTTCTTGCTTCTCACACCTGCACCTCCATTCCCACCCCAGGCAGGGGAGAGAGGTGTGAGAAGATTCATCAGTCTCTCTGGGCAGCTACAGTCTAGGCCTAAATGACTTGGATTATTTCAGAAGGCTGTGGCTCTGTCCTGTACTCTGGCAAAGGAGAAAGATAAAAAATTCATCAGTCCCTGGGGCAGTCTGAGCAGCTTGAGCCTCCACAGCTTATAACACCAAATATATCCTTGGCTTCTAATACACAAACAGAAAGGGGAAGGGGTCAAAAACGTCCTTAATTAAAGGGAGAAATTGCACCCAGAATAAATACTCTAATAAGGTAGATGCCAAGACACCAAGATGAAGTTACAATCCACACCAAGAAGCAGGAAGATATGGCCCAGTTAAAGGAACAAGATAAGCCTTCAGAAGATATAAAGGAGTAGAGATAACTAATCATAGATGTTCAAATAAATCTCCTTAATAATTTCAATGAAAAGACTAATGAGGTTAAGGATATTAAGAAGACATTGGATGAGCACTGTATTAGTCAGCCAAAGGGGTGCTAATGTGAAATACCAAAAAATTGGTTGGTCTTTATCAAGGGTATTTATTTGGGGTAGAAGTCCACAGATACCAGGCCATAAAGCTTTAAGTTTCTTCTCTCACCACAGTCCATTGCCACGTGTTAGAGCAAGACAGCTGCCGGCGTTTGCCAGGGTTCAGGCTTCTGGGGTTCCTCTCTTCTCAGGGCTGTGTTTCTCTCCGGGCTTAGCTCCTGTTTCCTCCACAAGGTCAGCTGTAGACGATCAGGTGAACGGCTTGCTCCTCTTCTCCTGGGGCCTTCTTTCCAACGTCAAAACTGCTTCTTAAAAGACTGCTTCAACTTTCCTTTCCCTTGCCTTTTATATTCAATTCTCCACCCACCAAGGGGTGGGGCTCAACGCCTAATCCTAACCTAATCATGCCCAGATTAACAGATCAGTTTACAAGCATGATTCAATTATATTTTTGGAATTCATAATTACACCAAACTGCCACAAGCACAAAGAAGAATTTGAAAGCACACATAGAAAAATAGCAGATCTTATAAGAATTAAAGGTGTAAAAGATGGAATTAAAATACCCTTGGAATCATTTAATAGCAGATTTGAGGACACAAAAGAAAGGATTGGTGAGATTGAAGAAATGGCTTCTGAAAGCCACCAACAAAAGAATAGATGAAAAGAATTAAAAAAATAATGAACAGGGTCTCAGGGAACTAAATAACAGCAAAATATAGGCAAACATACATGTCACGGGTGTCCCAGAAGGAGAAGAGAAAGGAAAAGAGGCAGGCAGAATATTTCAAAAAATAATGGTATGAAATTTCCTAAACCTATTGAAGGACATATATTTCCATGTCTCTAGGAGCACAATGTACTCTCATCCAAATAAATATAAATAGACCAAGTATGAGAACATAGTAATCAGGACATCAAATGCCAAAGAGAAAGAGAGAATTCTGAGAGCAACAAGAGAAAATCAATGTATAACATATAAGGGATACTCAATAAGACTAAGTGCCAATTTCACATCAGAAATCATGGAGGCAAGAAGACAGTGTTATGATATACTTAAGGTACTGCAAGACAAAAACTTCCAGCCAAGAATATTATATCCAGGAAGATTGTCTTTCAAAAATGAGGGTGAGTTTAGAATATTCAAGGTAAACAGAAACTGAGAGAGTTTGTAACCAAGAGACAGGCTTTGCAGGAAATACTAAAGGCTGTGCTACAGTCTGAAAATAAAAGACAGGAGAGGGCAACCTGGAAGAATGTCTAGAAATGAGGATTATATCAATAAAAGTGGCTAAAAGTGTCAAAAGAGTGGAAAAATAAAATGCATAAAACCCCAAATTTTCAGGAATAAAATTAAACAACAATGTAAAGGACTTGTATTCAGAAAACTACAACTCATTGTTAAAAGAAATAAAAAAAGATCTAAGTAATTGGAAGATCATTCCATTCTCATGAGTTGTAGGACTAATTATCATTAAGATGTCAATTCTACTCATATTGATATATAGATTCAATGCAATCCTGATAAAAAATTACACCAGCATTTTTGTAAATAAAGGGAAAACATGATTATTAAACTTATTTGGAATGGTAAGGTATCCTGGATAGCCATATACATCTTATAAAGGAAAAGCAAACCTGTTAGACTCTAATTTCTGGACTTTAAATCATATTAAATCATATTACCTAGCTACAGTGGTTAAAACAGCATGGTACTGGCATAAAGGCAGATACATAGATCAATTAAACACAATTGATAGCTCAGAAGCAGATCCTCATATCTATGGTCAAGTGATTTTTAACTCACCTCTCAAACTCACCCAGCTTGGGCTTCACAGACCATTAAACAAATGGTGCTGAAAGAACTGTATATCCAAAGCCCATAGAAGGAAAGAGGGCCCCTATCTCACATCTTAAAAAAATTAAATGAAAATAGAAGAAAAGTCTTAATATAAAAGCAAGAACCATAAAGCTTCTAGAAGAAAATGTAGGAAAATATCTTCAAGACCTGGTGGTAGGTGGTGGATTCTTGAAGAAAATAAGAGGAGAACTGAGATGTATTACTGATGTTTAATGTATGTAGAAGTTTAAATTAACCTTCCTGTAAAAGTGTGGAAATGTCCAGAGTTGATGGTAACACATTAAAGTGAGTAAAAGCTGGTTTATAAATGGGAATGTGGCTGAAAATTGTAGTATAGGGATGTAAATACCAATTGACAGAAAGCTAGAGAATAATCTAGGGACTAATAGCACAGTAAACCCAGAGGTGGATGAGAACTGTGGTTGATGGAACAGATGCAAGAGTGCCCTTTATGAGCTACAGCAGGTGTACATCACTATTGCCGGGTTGTAGGAATGTGGAGAAGCATGGGAAAAATACAAGTAAAGTCACCTATGGTCTCTGGCTAACATTAATAATGTAATATCCATACATCTATGCCAAAAATGTACTGAGTTTATTATGGGGAGTATGGAAAAAGTGTGCCAAATGTATGTTGTGGACCTGGTAATAATCTTAGGATATTATCTCATGATCTGTAACAAATGTTCCACCACTGTATGGTGTGTTGGTAGAGGAGTGTTGTTTAGGAATTCTGCACATGCGCATGATTGTTTTATAGGTTTACGACTTCTGTCATAAAAATATATTGAAAAATAATAATAGTTTTGGTTGGGGGGGAATACAACAAATGTAAGATAAGGATGATAGTAGTAAGATTTTGACAATATTTTTTCATAATATGTAACAAATGTCTCACAATGCAAGGTGTTGGTGGTGGGTTGATGTATGGGACCCCTGTATGATGTTATTCATATTTGCTTTGTAAGTTCACTTTTATTATACACATATTGTTCATGTATGTTCATGTAAAAATGATATAATAATAATAATAGGGTGGGTTGGGGGAAGAATGCTTTGGTTAATAGTAATACTTTGAGATGGTCTTTAATCATTAGTTAAAAATATTTCACAACAATGCAAGATATTGAGGTAGGATGAAGTATGAGAGTCCTGTATGATGTTATGTATGTTTGTTTTGTAAGTGCACAACTATTACTATATACTTATTGTTTTTGTATGTTTATGTATGAGTGATATACTTCAATAAATTTTTTAAAAGTTATAACCTTACAATTTCACATTTAGAGCTAATTTTTATATACTGAGTGATGATTACGTCAAAGATCCTCTTTTTGCATATAGAAGTCTTAATATTCACACATTAATTTTTCACAGTATTATACTTTTCCATTAAATAGTTTTTACAAATTCATCAAAAAGCAAATTAGCATTTATATAAAGGACTCCTATATATGTCCATCATCTATGTGTTTATTCATTTTTTAAAATTATTTATTTTTTAAAAGATAATTAGATTTCATAAATGTTACACACAAAATATAGGGATTCCCATACACCCCACCTCCCACACCTCCCACAACCTCCCACATAGACATCCTTCATTAGTGTGTCACATTAATTGTTTATAGAATTCTATATGTTTCCATCACCTATTTTTTTATTCATTTTTAATACCAAAAAGTCTTTTCCTAAGTTTAAGTCTTCAAGTAGGATAGTGTGATTGATCCAAATTTCATTTTCTTTTTCAAAATTGTTTTTTCTCATCTAGCTTTTTCTCTTGCCCATATAAATTTTAAAACCATCTTATCTAGATCTAAAAAAGTCTGAAGGTATTTTTAAAGAATACTGATAAATGCATAGATAATCTAAAAACTGACACCTCTAGCATGATGATTCATGCAGTCCAGAAACTCAATATATCTTACCACTTTATAAAATCTTTTAAAAGTAAGGATCCTTTTTTTATAAGAGAGGTTGTAGGTTTATAGATAAATAATGCATAAAATACAGAGTTCCCATATACCACTTTTTTATTAACATGGTACATATATTACAAATGATGAAAGACATTTTTAAAAGTGTACTATTAACCATAGTACATGTTTTAACTGAGGAGCCACTCTTTGTATTGTAGAGTACTTTGTGAGTTTTTTAAAAAAATTTTTCTCTAGTAACATGTATAAAAAATTATACTTTTCCCTTTAAACTAAGTTCAAATATATAATTCTGTGTTGTTATTGACATTGAAAATGGTGGGCTACCATCACCACCCTCCATTAACAAAAATTTTTTCATCAACTCAGAGGCTTTGTACAATTTAAGCATTAATTCTCCATTCCACACAACCACCTCAGGCCCTGGTAAACTATATTTAATTTCTGGATGAAAGATTCTGAGTATTCTAAATATTTCATAACTGTATCATATATGGCATAACCCTTCCAGTTCTTTCCCCATCTAGTCACAGCAGCATTACATATCTTAATAGTTACGAGGCTAGCCTAGAGAAATAACTGTTTGTGAGCTTGAATGTAACAACTTGTATGCTTAGACTTCTTTCCCAGAAACCCTAAGAGTAATCAGATATGTGAACTGCTTGACCACCTTTGTATCCATAAATCCCTTATGCAATTACTATAAAGATGCCACTTCAGCCCTAAGGACAAACATTGTAAATGCTCTTTTTAGTAGTTACTATGAAAGTGTAACTTCTGCCCTGCTGAGAAACACTGTGAATGTCTGGTCCTTGATTCTCTGTCCAGAACACTGTACTTGTTAATTATCCTCCCCCCTCATGTGCCCTCCCAATCTGCACATAGACATATAGTATAAAAGCCTCCTCTTACTGTGGAAAATACAGTAAGAATACCTAGAAAATGAATCTAGGAAGTGCCACACTCTCTCCCCATCACCACAGATGAGGATTTAGGCCATGACCAGCCTTGGTTTCTCTGAAAGAGAGGAATCCCCTCTAGACTGTCAAGGGTGAGGCCCCATGTAAGCCCTCTATTATATGCTCCTTCTCTTGCTAAGCTGGATTTAGCCAAGTCTTTTTTTTTTTTTTTTTTTTTGGTCTGATATATCCAAGTCAGTTTGGTGGAAAGCAGTTATTTTACAAGGCTCCCTGCTATACTTTAAAAAATATCAGTGATATAAAAAATAATTGCTCTTTTGTTTCTGGCTTATTTCACGTAACATGATGTCTTTGAGATTGATTCATGTTATTAAATATATTAGAAATTCATTCCTTTTAACAGATGAATAATATGTCTTTCATGTATATATCACATTTTGTTTATCCATTCATTGGTTGAAAGACAATTGGGTTGCTACATCTTTGGGGAATTATGAATAATGCTTCTATGAACATAGGTATGCATATATCTGTGAGTCCCTGCTTTCAACTTCTTTGAGTATGTACATAGAAATGGGTTTGTTGGAGCATATGGCCAATCTATATTTAACCTTATGGACTACCACCAAAGTGTCTCACACACAGATTTTACTCTATCACAATCCCACCAAGATTGAGTTACTCCATTTCCTTTATAGCACTTATAATTTTCCATAATTTTTAATAGTAGCCCTTCTAGTGGGGGAGAAAGGTTGTGATATTGATATGCATTTCCCTTATGGCTAATGATTTTGAAAATCTTTTCAATTGCGTTTGACCATTTTTTAAATTGGGGTTTATCTTTTTGCTGTTGAGTTGTAGGGTTTCTTCATATATTTTTGATATTAAACCATTATCAGATATGTGGTTTCTAAATATTTTTTCCCATTGTAAAGGTTATCTTTTTACTTTCAGAATAAATTCCTTTGATATACAAAAGTTTTTAATTTTTCTTGATTTGTCTTCATATTTTCTTTGCTAGTTTAGAGCAACTCTACTGATTTTTGTGGTTTGATCTTATACCCAATCACTTTTACTCTGGGTACAAAGACCCAATTGTCCTTCAATCAATGAATGGATAAGCAAAACATGATATACACATGAAAGACATATCATTTATCTTTAAGGCATTATTGGATAATGTCTTAAGGCATTATTGGGTAATGTCTTAATCTCTCCCACATTTTTGAAAGAATGTCTTGCTGGATATAAAATTCTTGTTTGGCAATTATTTTCATTTTCTGAAATGATTTTTCTGTACCATTTAAGAAAATTATGTGTGTTTTGCCTTTCTTACTGTTAATGCCGTGTATCACAAGAATTGATTTTCTTACATTGAAACACCCATGCGTACCTGGGATAAATACCACATGACAATGGTGTATAAATCTCATGTTGTGCTCTTAGATTTGTTTAGCTAATATTTCATTGATAATTTTTGCATGTATATTCATACATGAGTTTCTTTAGTTTTCTTTTCTTATGGATTTATTATCTAGTTTGGTATGAAGGTGAGGCTTCATAGTCTTACTTTTATAGTGTTCTTACCTCTTCAAATTTTTTGAAAGAGTTTGAGCAGGTATGATATTAAATCTTCTTGAAATGTGACAAAATTGCAATTGATAAACACATCCTGGGTTTTTGCCATTACGCATGGACAATAGTTCTCATTGTAGACCACACTCTTTCCCACACGGTTCTGCATGTTATATGATGGTATAAAATGGCCTATATCTGTCATTGCAATGTCACTGAGGACAATTCCCAAGTCCTGAAAAAGCTCCTGTATTACAACTGTTTTTCCCTCTCCCTGCCTCCAAAGTATCCAGTGGCCACTGGTTCCACATCAATGTTGTAAATTTTTCCATTGCTTGAATCACAGTATGTTTGTAGCAGAATACAAGTATGTCCACTCTAGTCCATAGCTCCTCCCTCCATCCTGAAGAGTCTGGGATGGTGATGTCCACTCCACCTGCAATTGATAGGGGGCTTATATCCCAGGGGAAGAGGGATGGGATTATCCTGCCTGCAGATCCAGACTCTCACCATTCCCTTGGATGGCCATTTTAAATCATCATCTCCTCACCAGTTGACTTGGGTGAGTCCATTGAGCTGTAGAGTAGGAGTTGCAGCTCCACCAAGATTCCAGACACAGCTGGCACATGGGCAGACCAAAGTCTCCAGTCTCTGGAAGTACACCTACAAACCCCAGTACCACATATAGGTTTGAATAGAGGGGACTGATGGACCATGTACAGGGAGGACTTATTTGAGTCCAACTCTGTCACTTCCAGGAGCTCAGATTCCAAAGTATAGTCTACTGAAAAGGCATCAATCTCTGGAGGTATCCCTCCTTATATTGGACCTGGGTGTCAGGAGCCCCTCTGTTTGGGGTGATATCCACTTTGGTGTTCTATCACATCCAATTGAGGTGTGTGTAAGCATTACTTCTGGGATGATCTCATGACTCTCTTTGAAGTCTCTTAGACATATGAACTCATTTGTCTTTACCTTTTCCGCCTTTTATTCAAGGTCTTTTTCCAGTTGTATTTTTAAAGACTGCCATTTTTTTATTTCCTATATCTTGATTTCCAGGTGATAAGCCTTTCCTTGATGCCAAAGTTTGCATATTATTTGGGGCTATTGTGGATTTTCTTTATTTTGTAAAAAAAAAAAAATTGTTATACATTATTCCTAACCAGACTGTAGCATGTAAGTAGATATGAGCAACCTCACCATCATCACACAATTCGTCCTAATGGATATCTCAAGCTCCTGGGATCTACAAGTTGTGCGAGGTCTGCTGATCTTCACGATTTATCTGGGTACATTTACTGTGAATCTTCTATTACTGTCATAGTGACCAACCAAAGTCTACACTCTCCAATGTATTTCTTTATAGCAATTTATCTCTCATAGATCTTTCCTACATTTCAGTTACTGTTCCTAGAGCAGTTGTGTATTCTCTGTCAGGCAATAAATCAATTTCTCTCAGTGCACGTGCTGCTCATATTTTCCTGTTTATCCTCTCTGGAACCACAGACTTGGTCTTCCTTGTGATAATGTCCTATGATCACTATGTTGCCATTTGCCATCCTCTGCACTATGGACTCACTGTCACCCCATGTCTGTGCACACTGGCAGCTGGTGGCTCCTGGGCAATTGGGTTGGTCAATTCTGCCATCCACACAGGAAACTTATTTAGGCTTCCCTTCACAATATTGAAAGTAATCTATCAATATTTCTGTAATGTACCTCAAATTTTGAGGATCTCATCTTTATATGTTCGGTTTTCTGAGTTTGTAGTCCTAGCTATGAATGTATTCATGGGCAAAATATGTTCTGTTTTATTGTTTATATCAAATATTAATATATTTTCAATGGTGCTTAGCATGCAATCCACAGAAGCCCGTAATAAAGCCTTATCCACCTGCATGCCACATTTGGCAATTCTATTTATATTTATGATTTCCGAATTTATTGCTGTCTCAGATCCCACTGCAGATAAAGTATCTCTTAGTAATCTGCTCACAGGCATGTTCTATACCATGGTGTCCCCATTCATAAACCCCCTCATCTATAGTCTCTGGAGCACAGAGATTAACACTGCTTTAGGCAGAATTTTCAACAGCTGTTTAGAGTTTTCAACCAGGGTTATATGTGATTAAAAAAATACATAAAAACAAAATTTGAGAGAATTGTCATTTATATTTAATGCACGTTTTAGGTTTGAATCTTTTTTTTGTAAAATATCTAGAGTTCTCCTGTCTACTTATATTTTCCTGTTTACATGTGGCAGTCAGCTATATCTCTCTGTATCATAGCTTTTCATACTCTATATTTGTGTAAATCATGTATTCTTCTTGAAAACGCTCTCTATATTGTTAAAATGTTTTGGAATATTATTATGATGACTTAGAGGTAAAAATAAATGTATGGCATTTTATAAGACCATGCCTTATGCATCAGTAGCTAAACTGATGCCCAGATTATTTGCATAATTTCAAATCCGGGAAGATAATACTGAGTCTTTGGGGTTAATCAGCATTCTTCTTGCATTCACTAATGCACATGTGCCTGATCTAAGTAATAAAGTGATTAGGACTAAGAGACAACCATGGAATTGAGGACTCAATATGGGTAAAGCACTTAGAACTCTACTAATGCTGGGACCATTGAGGTGTTGTTCAAAAGGGTGGTGATAAAAACCCTGACCTTTAACATAGAGTATAATTTACAAATAAGTCTTTCCTCAGCTCTGTATGAAAAGTTGTGTGCTGCCCTTGTTTCATTCAAGCTTCTGCATGATGTGAAAAAAGATTGCTTAGTATAGAATCCAGTGAAGCACTGGCCTACAGAACAACATTCTTGCTAATGCTATGTGATTTACTTTTTTAAAAAAATATATTTTTTATTTTATTTATTTCTCCTCCACTCATTGTTTTATGCTTGCTGTCTGTTCTTTGTGTCTTTTCATTGTGTGTTCATCTTCTTCTTTTTTCTTTAGGAAGCACTGTGAACTGAAACTGGGACCCCATCGTTGTAGGCAGTTGCCCAATTTCTTGAGCCACATCCTCTTCCCATGATTCACTTTTTCTAAAACTGAGATAGAAAAGATTTCCCTTAAAATTGAGCTTTAATTTTCTGATTCCTAAAGTATTAGCCAATCTTCTTACAGCCTTTTTATGTCTTAGAATTGAATTCTTTGAAGCCTTCTTGTTTAACTCCAGTGTCCCATGTAGAAAATATTTACTTCTTAGGCACCTATGCTCAATTTATATTTAGCTGCACTTTGTGCAATTTGTAAAACAGTCTCATTATGGATCAGTTTTTATTAGAGTTAGAGGAAAAGAGTTAATGATGAACACAGCTCTCCTGACAGTAAAACTAATATTCCTAGTAAAAATCTGAACTTTGCTCATATTTATCAAATGTCTGAAAGATATATTTATAATACTTATATTACAATGTTTTGACAATTGAAGAATGTATCATATGTCTTCATAAAACTTACTTGTTCCTACCTGAGTTTCTTTATAGTTGTTTCCCTGGTAAAGACATCACTAACTCGTTTTATATTCAAGTAACAAACTTACAAAGATTAGATTTCACCTTTCTGAATCATTGCATGTGTGAATGAATTTATATTTTATATCTTAATTCATATTTAAAATAATATTCACATATAGAATATCTGTACAATTTATTCCACTTTAGATATTTGAATATGTGGATCAATTTTATCTCTTTATCAGGGGAATCTAAAAAATTGAATACTTTCTGATTCTATTTCATTTTCTTGATATTATTTGATATTGTATTATATTCATTTTTTGATATTTTTAGCATGATATTTAATTAATGTACCCAGCAAGTAGTTACTATATTAATATAATATTTAACCACCAATTTAATTTTTATCTCAGGATTAGGATGATCATATACTTTTCCCTATTTTCAAAATATTTTAATTAAAAAAAATATAATGATGAATAATCTTTAAGATTTCTTCAAACATACAAAATGAACTTTAAATATTAGAAATTTTGTATATAGAAATATATAATATTCCCTAGTAATCTAGCTCTATATACTCTGTAATATATATTTCTAACAGTATGATGCAATTCAAAATTATCTCTTATGTCTTTGTTTTTTATCTCTTCTTCCTTTTCTTTTCTTTTTTTTAAAGACACTTAGATTACATAAATGTTACATAAAAAATATAGGAGATTCAGATTTCTATATGCCCTGCTCCCAACACCTCCCACATTTTCCCATAAAAACATCCTTCATTAGTGTGGTTCATTTGTTACAATGCATGAACACATTTTGGAGCATTGCTACTAAGCATGGATTATAGTTTCCATTGTACTTTAAATTCTCTCCTGCACAATTTTGTAAGTTATGACAAGATATACAATGGCTTGTATCTGTCATTGCGCTGTCATTCAGGGTGATTCCCAAGGTCCAAAAATGTCCCCATATTAAACCTGCATTTCCCTCTCCCTCTCCTCAGAACCTCCAGGGGCCACTTACTTCACATCAATGATAAAATTTATTCCATTGTTAGAATCACAGTAAGTCTATACTATTAATAGGATACCAGTAAGTCTACTCTAGTCCATCATTCATTCTCCAGTCCTAAACATTCTCAGATGGTGATGCCTACTCCACCTCTAATTAAGAGGGGTCTTAGAGCCCATGGGGCAGATGGATGTGACTTATCTTGCTTGCAGTCTCTCTGTTCCTTAGGATGATCATTGTCCATCATCATCTCCTTGTTATTTGTCCAGGGGCCCCAATGACCTGGAAAGTAGGTTGTGCAACTCTGTTGAAATAAATGGCTCAGCTGGCATGTGGACAGCCCAAAGATTTAAGTATCTTGTACATACAACTATCAACTCTAGCACTAAGTATAGTTTCAAACAGAAGGGGCAGAAGAGCCATGAGTAGGGAAAGCACAACTGAGGGCAACTCTTTTATACTGGGGAGCATAAATTCCCAAGTATGGTCTGCTGACTGGGCACCAAACTCTTGAAATGTCTGCCCTGCCTATAGTGGCTGGATATCTCAACTATTTGAGGCAATATTCACTTTGGCAGTCAATGAGATCCTGCTGAGATGTGCAATAGATTAACTTCTGGAATGACCTCCAGTTCTCTTTAAAGTCTCTTAGCCATATAAACTCATTTCCCTTTACACTTTCCCCCTTTTGGTCAATGTCTTTTTCCAATTACATTGCTAGCTGTGCTTGGTAGTAATCTCTCGGTGCCAGGGCGTCTCATCCCCAGGAGTCATGTCCCACACTGCAGGGAAGGTAATGCATTTATATGCTGAGTTTGGCTTAGAGAGAGGCTCCTTATTTGAACAACAAGGAGGCTCTGAGGAGGTAACTCTTAGGCACCCTATAATATTAGGCTAAGATTCAATTTCAAAAGTAAAGTTTTATAAGTACATTCATCAATATCAAGGGCCTGTCAATGTTCTATCCTTATTCACTAGCCACTGCCCCTGTACTTAGTGGATTCTTTCTGTCCAATTAGAGAATGTGGCAGACTTCTCAGGATGGCATTCAATATTCTTCAGTTATTGTGTGAATCTCCACCCACCATGACAATGCTTTACAAGTATGCCTCATGAGAACCTTCTCCCATGCATCCCTCATCACTGAAAGCCCACACCAATGATCTTCCCTGCCACAGTTGAAACACTTCTGTGATCCAAAACTTCTTCAAAAATTAAGCTAAGCAAATAACCAATTCTATTAATAAGAAATTAAATAATGTGATAGTTTTTAAAATAAAATACCAAAAATTTTTTAAAAATTGGAATAATAGCAAATAAAAATACAAATTTTTAAAAAATATTTTGACTCTATATCCTTCATCACTTTAAGATCAGTTGTCTTGGATGTAGAGTGACATTTTCTTCTGTTTATTCCCCCAGTGTCTCAATTTTTTCATTTTGTCTTCAAAGATAATTTAGGTTACAGAAAAATCAAATATAGAATATAGGAGATTCCCATATACCCAACATCCTCCCCCTTTCCCCCTTTTCCTATTAATAATATTTTACATAGGGATGGCACATTTGTCACAATCGCTGTATAAATAGTGAAACATTGCTACTAACCATGTTCAATGATTTACATTATGGCTTACATTTTGGACCATACATTTTTATGAATTTTGATGAAATTTAACATGGGCTTTATCTATCATTACAAGATCATGTAGAACACATTCATTGCCACCAAGAAGCCCCATGTTCCATCTATTCTTTTCCTGCCTCCCACTCCCCTCGGGACCCATAGCAACCACCAAGCTTTACTCCTTGAAGAACAAGATTCATAGTTATTTGCAACAACATTGAGGGCTTGACCTACTGGCCTCTCCTCCCTTTTAGTCATAGCCTATGCTCTTGAGAGTCTCCCACCTCTCTATTTGAGAACATAGCAGGACTCCCCAGGATAGGAGTCAAAAACCGTCCCACTCATTATGTGGGTGTCCACCAACAGATATAACAAACTGTGACAAGATAAACACTCACACACTACATAGAAGCCAGCCCCAGGTGTTCCCTGTTCCAAACACCTCCCATATCCGTAACCCTAAACCAGTAACCCTCCTCTGCCATATTGCCAAAAGATCATACCCAATGTTGTAGTTTTAACCACATACCTGCAAAACCCCAGTGTTTTCCTGGTCCCTCCCCCAGCCCTTAAATGTAAGAGAGAAAATACATAAAAATTTTTAAAAACTAAAAATTAAATAAAATTTAAAAATTGGTGTAATAGTCAGGGTTCTCTCAGGAAACAGAATCAAGAGGAGATATCAGTCAATAATATGAGATTTTAAAAGAGTCTCTCACACAACCATGGGGATGCACAAGTCCAGATTCTGCAGGCAAGCTGCAAACCAGGGGCTCTGATGAAAGTCTGATGAAAGGTCCTTGATGAGTTTCTTCAAGAAGTTGCCTGTCCAATGACAAGCTGGGAAATTCTCTCTAAATGTTGAAATCACTTCCCTTTTTAAGGCATTTAACATATTTGATTAAAGCGTCACCCATTGATGATGTAATCTCCCTGATTGATGCAGATGCAGTCAGCCATCCATGCAGTAAACTCACTGGTGATCGAAGTCCATAAATGCTCTTGTATTACAATTAGCCCAGTGCTTGCAGGAAAAAACACCTGGACACAGTTACCTGGCTGAGTTGAAACATTAGCCTAACCATCAAAATTGCGATATTAAAAAAAATGAAAAATTTTAAAAAAGAATTCTTTGACGTTTTGCCTTTTATCACTGTAATATCTGGTGTCCGGTCTATACCTTCCCCTCTCATTCCCCAGTGTCTTGCTATTTTTCATTTTGTTTTCAAAGAAGTATTAGGTCACAGCAAAGTCACACACAGAATACAGAAGACTCTCATATACCCCAAATCATCCCCATTTACTCCCCCCTATATTAATACCTTTTTATATATGGATGGTAGCATTGTTATAACTGATATACAAATAGTGAAACATAGCTATTAAGCATTTTCAATGGTTTACACTATGGTTTACATTTTAGACTGTATATTTTTATAAATTTTGATTATATTTACATGTCCTGTGTATATCACTGTATGGTAATGAAGAACATTTCCACTGACCACTAAATATCCCCTGTTTGATCTATTCCTCCCACCCCAAACCCCCAGCCCCATGACAACCCCCTGGCTTGACTCGTTGGATGACAAGAATCATAGTTACATGCAACAAGATATCATGACAAACTGGTTTGTCATCCCCTAGTAGGAACTGCTCTTGCTCTTAAGACTCCTGCCTGTCTTTTTCTAAACAAATTGCTCCTCCCAAAGATGGGAGTCCAACTCTTTCCTGCTCAATATGTGGGTCTCCACACACTGATACAACACATTATGGCAGAATGAACACTCACACACTCCCTAGAAACCTGCTCCAGTTGCACTCTGTCCTGAATGCTCCACCAAGCAACACCTTAAACCAGTGACTCTTCCTTGTCATATTGCCATAAGAGCATTCCCACTTCTGTTCTTTCAATCTCATAACCAGAAATCCCAGTGTTCACCTGGTCCCTCTCCCAACCCCCTGCCCAAGATCCTGAACCTTCTAACCCACCCTTCCCAATCTACCCATCTTTCAACCCTGCACCACCGAACCCAATAATATCACTACCCTCCTGTCCTATCCCTTCAATATGCTGCTACACTCTATCACTTTACCATAGATTAAGTCCATATAGTTGATGGCTCACAACCTTCTCTTCTCTTTCTATTTCTTGTAAACTTATCTTACAGACAATAGCTCTCTGAGACTGCTCAATTTCCTTAATTAATATCAGTGAGGTCATGTACTGTTCTTCCTTCAATGCCTGGCTTGCTTAACTCAACATAAGGTCTTCAAGATTCATTCATGTTATCCCGTGTGTTAGCACTTTATTCTTTCTTACAGCAGTGTAATATTCCATTGTATGTATGTACCACTTTTTGTTGATCCATTATCTGTTGCTGGGCACTTGGGGTGATTACAAATTTTGACATTAGTGAACAATGCTACTATGAACATTGGTGTGCATATATCTGTTTGTGCCTTTGTTTTCAATTCTTCTGGATATATACCCAGCAGTGGAATCACTGGATCATATAGAAGTTCTATGTTTAGTTTTTTAGAAACTGCCAAATTGTCCTCCATAGTGGCTGGACAATTTTACAATCCCACCAGCACTGAATGAGGGTTCCCATTACTCCACATCCTCTCCAACACTTATAATCTGTTGTTTTATTTATAGCCACCTATCTAAAGGGTGTAAGATGGTACCTCATTGTAGTTTTGATTTGCATTTCCTTAATAGCTAGCGATCTCAATCATCTTTTCATGTCCTTTTTAGACATTTGTATTTCTTCCTTGGAGAAGTGTCATTTCAAGTAATCTGCCCATTTTTAAAATGGATTCTTTGTCTTTTTATTTTTGAGGTGTAGGATTTCTTTATATATGCAGGATATTAAGCTCCTATCAGATATATGGTTGCCAAATATTTTCTCCCATTGTGTAGGCTGCCTTTTTATTTTCTTGATAAGGTCCTTTGAGGTGCAGAAGTTTTTAATTTTGAGGAGATCCCATTTATCTATTTTTTCTTTTGTGCTCATGTTTTGGGTGTGAAGTTCATGAAACAATTTCCTATTACAAGGTCCTGTAGATGCTTCACTACATTATCTTCCAATGTCTTTATGGTCTTGGCTCTTCTGTTTAGATCTTTGATCCATCTTCAGTTGATTTTTGTATAAGGTGTGAGACAGTGTTCCACTCTCATTCTTTTAGATATGGATATCCAGTTCTCCAAGCACCATTTTTTGAAAAGGCCATTCTCTCCTAACTGAGTGAGCTTGGGGGCCTTGTTGAATATCAGATGACTGCATATGCGAGGATCTATATCAGAACTCTCAATTTGGTTCCATGGGTCAGTATGTCTATCCTTGTGCCAATACCATGCACTTTTAACCACTGTAGCTTTTCAGTATGTTTTAAAGTCAGGTAGTGTGATACCTCCAACTTCATTTTTCTTTTTCAATATGTCTTTGGTAATTTGGGGCCTCTTACTCTTCCAAATAAATTTTGTAGTTGATTTTTCCAATTTATTAAAAAATAGTATTGATTTTTATTGGGATTGCATTAAATCTGTAGATTATTTTGAGTAGGATAGACATCTTGATGATGTTTGGTCTTCCTGTCCATGAACAGGGAATATTCTTCCATTTATTTGAGTCTTATTTGATTTCCTTTAACAGTGTTGTGTAGTTTTCTGTAATAAGTCCTTTACATCTTTAGTTAAATTTATTCCTAAGTATTTGATACTTTTAGTTATTATTGTAAATGGTATTTTTTTCTTGATTTCCTCCTCAGATTGCTCATTATTGGTGTATAGAAATGCTACTGATTTTTGAGCATTGGTCTTATAGCCTGAAAATGTTTTCAACTCCTTTATAAGTTCTAAAATCTTTGTTGTATATTTCTTAGGACTTTCTGTGTATAGTATCATGTCGTCTGCAAATAGTGAAATTTTTACTTCTTCATTCCAATGTGGATGCCTTTTATATCTTTTTCTTGCCTCAGTGCTCAAGCAAGTACTTTTAACAGAATGTTAAATAGGAGTGGTGATCATGGGCATCCTTGTCTTGTTTACGATATCTTAGAAATTACATTTGTTTTTTTTACATATTTGTTAGGTGTAAATTTTACCAAATTTTCTGTTCAATGATCTACATTTGAAAAGTTAATTCTTTTTAAAACAAGCTTTATTTATTCCAGAAATGATAATATGGATATTGGGAAAAGCTTAAAACATGTAATTAGAAGACACAATACAAGTTCATCCATTAAAACTAACTGACTGTTAAATTAGTTTGCAGAAAGCTCGGGTTTCTATATTGTAAAATGATGATTGTCATTAGTTTATTGTAAAGATTTAGTGAAGTAGTGCAGGAGCTGAGAATTTTATCAGCTAATTCTACTTTGAATCTAAAAATAAAAGAATAGAAATTTAAAAACAATAGAAATACCATTAATATTTGCTATTCTTCCATTTTCTTTATTTGATCTTTCAATGTAGGTAAAAGCCTTTTAAAAATCTCATATTAATGTTGAATTTGTTAACATTTCTTTGGAATATGCTATCTTCCTACTATCTAGCAACCCTTACATAATTTGGGCTTGCTTTATGTACATAGATTTTTGATGTCAGGAAGAAAATTAAGTATTTTACAGAATCCCTTGAGAGTAGGTTCTGGAATAGCTTCCTCCAATAAAAATAAATAAATATAATAATAATAATTTTATATGTCACCCTCAAAAGTTCTTTACACTTCTTTGTAATTCCTCTCTCATTTCACTTCACTTGGCCCCTCAAGCAGCAACCACTAATCTGTTTTACATTGCAGTATCTTTGTTTGCATTTTCTAAAATTCTACATAAATTGTATCATCTAGACTGTACTCTTTTTGTCTGACATATTCCACTCATCATAATCATTATGAGATTCGTCTATATTGTAGTGTGCATCAGTAGTTCATTCTTTCTTTTTCTGGATAGTACTCCTTTTACAAGTTGATGGACATTGGGGTTGTTTCCAGTTTTGGACCAATAAATACAGCTACTCTGCACTTCGATGTTTAAATCTTTGCGTGTGCATGTGGTTTCATTTGTCTAGAGTAGATATCTAAAAGCGGTGTGGTTGGATTATGCAATAGGTGCATGTTTAACTTTTTCAGAAGCTGCCAAAATGTTATCAAAGTGGAGATATCATTTTTTGTTCCTGTCAGTGGTGTGTGAATGTTTCAGTTTCCCCTTGTTCTCACCTTTATTCTGTAAGGTTAGACTTTTAAAAACTTTAAACATTTTGTAGGCATAAAGTGGTATCTCACTGTAGTTTTAATTTCCATTTTTCCCAGTATCTAAGGAGACTCTAGTGAACCAATGTAATTGAATAAATTTTCCAAGTATATGCCAATACACATATGATATAATTGTATACAATACAAACAACACTACAATTGAGTAAGGAAAGGGTTTTCTATCAAGAAACACAACTATATATTCTTATGAAAAATTATGTACTCACATCACTTAAGAAATGAAGTTGATCTATATTACCGATTTAAAATTGAAATCTAAATTAATCAATATTCTGAAAGAAAACAGGGTGCAAACTCCCCTCAAAATAAAAATTTAAAAATGATAAATTGGATTTCAGTAAAACAAAAATTCTCTTCTTCAAAAGACATTGCAAGGGAGCAGGTGTAGCTGAGTTGTTGAGCTCCTCTGCTTCACATGTCTGAGGTCCCATGTTCAAGCCCCAGTACCACCTCCTCCTCCTCCTCCTCCTAATAATAATAATAATAACAATAATAATAATAATAAAGACATTGTTACTAAGGAAAGTGTGCATAAGATATAATTTGACCATCTCTTAAATAGTGCGTCTTTTTCTAAGTGTGTGTGAAAGTGCTCCAAAATGTGTTCATCAACTGTAACAAGTGTACCACACTGATGAAGGATGTTGTTAATGTGGGAAAATGTGTGAGGTGTTGGGAGTGGGGCATATGGCAATCCCCTACATTTTTTATTTAATATTTATGTAATTTAAATATCTTTTAAAGAAAATTCAAAAGTATATAAAAAAAGACTTTCCATTTTTGTAGATAGACTAATAGACAATAAACATAAGATAATTCTTATTATCTTCAGGTGACTGAAAATGACATCTATAAATGTGAAACCTCTATACCACCACACAAATGGCTAAAATTAAAGAAAGGGAATGTCACACTTTAGGACAAGAATTTTGAGCAACTGGAACTCTCATGCATTGTTGGTGGGAACACAAAAAGGTATATCATATTCAATAAACCTTTAGGGTATCTAAAAGAGCTCATCTTACATCTACCACATGAGCTGACAATTCCACTTCTAGACATATTTCTGAGAGAAAAGAGTGTATATGTCCACAAAAATATATTTAAGAATGCTTATAGTAAGTGTATTAATAATAAAAATATTGGAAATGTCCTTAATATACATCATTGGTAAAATCATTAAGTAAATTGTGGTATTTTATACAATGGAATACTTTACAGCAACAATTTCAATACTGGCAAAAATATGACTGACTCTTTAAAATAATGTTGAGTGAAGGGATCTAGAAAGAGAAGTGACCATTGCTCTAAGCTTCCATTTACATTTACAGTTCAGGAATAGTTTGAAATAATCTAAAACAAAAGGTTAGTTTAAAAACAGTCAAAATTCAAGTATTCTGAGAGAAGTCAGCATAATAATTATTACTGAAAAGGGGGAATGAGAGACTTTTAGGAGAGCTGGTAATGCTTTGCTTTTTAATCAGGGTGCAGCTTACATAGGAGTTCAAGCTATAAATTTATTATTTTTGCAATAAAATCTTCACTTCAAAATAATCTTATAATAATTAAAAGTCTATCTCCCAACAACCTGATGTACCATGAATATCTAAATTACAATTGGGCAGCTGTGGAGAGGGTGGAGCTTGTTGATTTTGCCATTTAAAATTTTTGAACAGATGTATACATACCACTATTTGTGCTGTCATCTGTTATGCTCACAGGCTTTTATAAATGAAAAAAACAAAGGCTCATAGAGTTAGGGTAGTGACCTGCATGGAAATATTTACCTAGGAACTGTCAGGGCCAGTATTTGACTTCAATAAGACAAATGGACAAATGCAATATTAAAGTTGGAAACTTCAAAATGCCTGTATCAGTAATTGACAGATCCAGGAGGCAGAAAATCAGTAAGGATATAGTTGAAATGAACATCACCAAACAACTAGATGTAGTTAGCATTTACAGAATATTTCATCTAACAGCAGCAGAATACACATTCTTCTCTTGCCGAAATGGAACATTCATTCACCAAGATAGACCAAGCCCTGAACCATAAAACACAACTTAAAATATTTGAAAGAATACAAATCATGCAAAGACCTCAGTGGAATTAAAATAGATACAAAAAAAAAAAAAACAAAAACAGAAAGATATCTTGGAAATCTCAAAATATTTGGAGATTAAACAACAAAATTCTAAATAAAAGAAGGATCAAAAAATCTCAGGAGAAATTAAAACAATATTTTTAATTAAAAATGAAAATTAAAATACATATCCAAATTTTGGGTTGTAGTAAAAACAATGCTTAGAGGGAAATAAATAGCATTAAATGCACACATTAGAAAAGAAGAAAGATCTAAAATCAATAATCAAAGTTTCCACCTTAGGAAACTGGAGAAAAAAGAAAAAGAAAATCCTAATGCAAGCAAAATAAAATAAATAATAAATATTAAAGCAGAAACAAATGAAATTGAATACTGAAAATTAAAAGGGATATCAATGAAACCAAAAGCTGGCTCTTTAGTCTGGGGATTTGTAGGTATGTGGTTAGAACTACAATGATGGGAATGTTCTTTGGCAAATATGGCAGGGCAGGGTAGGGTAGGTTGTTGTGAATGGGGGGATATGTGGGGTAGGGTGCACGTGGGGCATGCTTCTATGGAATATGAAAATGTTCTTCTTGTAGAGTGTGTTATCTCAGTGGGTGGAGACCCACACAATAAACAAGAAAATATTAAACTCCCATAATGGGAAGTACTGCTATGCTCTCAATTAAGATCCATTGAAATCTTTCTCTCTCTTGATTTTTTAATGCGATGTATCCTATTTAATGAATTGTCAAAGTTCTTCATGGATTCTGGATATGTGTCCTTTATCAGTTATATGGATTACAAATATATTCTAGTCTGTGTCTCATCCTTTTTTATAATGATACTTTTGCAATGCACATGTTTTACTTTGAAGAAATACAATTCATTTTTTTCTTTTGTGGTTACTAAAGTTTTGATCTTTTTAAAATAAGTTGCCTGTCCCAAGTTCACCAAAGAATTTTCTTAATTTTCTTCTAAAAGTTTTATAGTTTAAGCTCTTATGTTTAGTTCTTCAGATCTATAGTTCATGTGGATGGTATGAGATAAGAAAGTATCGAGTTATATACATTCATTGTTCCATAAATATTTGTTGAAAATTTGATCACTTTCTTCATAAAGCATTTATTAAAATGAATTGATTACATATGTTTACACCTATTTCTAGACTCTATTCCATTTCATTGATTTAAATGACTAAACTTATGTTATGGCATTAAGTTGATTATGAAAACTTTAAGTGTGGAAAAGAGATTGTGTTAAGTTCTTCAACTTATTAATTTTTAAAAGACTGTGTAGAGCATATTAGGTCATTTTAATTTTTATATACATTTTGAAATCATCTTGTCAATTTCCACAAAAATGTTTCCTGGGGTTTTAATTGAGATTGTGTTTAAGTATATGAATCCCTTTGAGGTGAATGAGCATTTTGAAAAGATTAATTTGATTCATGAATATATTATGTCTTCATTTATTTACATCTTCTTTAATTTAATCAGCAATGTTTAATCATTTTTATTGTACATACATTAAATTTTTTGGTTAAATTTGTTCCTAGTATTTTATTATGCAAATACAAATGTATTTTTAAAATTTCAACTTCCAAAGCTTGTTGCTAAAACATAGGAATTTAATTGTTTTCTTAGTATTGACTGTCTGTTCTTCAACCAATTTAAATGTACATATTTCACCAGTGGTTTTATGTTACGCTTCTAATAATTTTATATATAGACCATTGTTTCTCAACTGAGGGTTATTGGCAATGTTTGGAAACATTATTCATTCTCAGCACTAGGGGAATGCTTATGGCATTTAATGGTAAGGGAGTAAAGATACTACTAAACATTTTACATTGCACAGGGCAGCTCACCAGAGCAAAGTTTTTATGCACTGATTGTGATGCAGAGGTCGAGAAATCCTGATGTAAATAATCATGTTGGCTGCAAATAGGTAATGCCACCTCTTTCTTTCCAGTCTCTGCCTCTTTTATGTGTGTTTGTTTGTTTTCTTTGACTGACTTAGTGTACTGTTTAGGGCTCCTAGAACAATATTTAATAGAAAGGAGTTTTCAAAATTTATGTCCTCAGCATCTTTCCAAAGTTTAAAAAATTATTAAGAACTTCAAATAGCTTTTCTTTATGTTGGCTTTATCTACTGATGGCTATTGTAATATAAGTTAAAACTTATATTTACTTTTAAAAGTTTTACTTTTATAAGTAAAAATGTATTTATTAATGCACTAAAAACAACAATCCCCATTATATGTGAAAATAATAATTGTATGCTATAATAAAAAACTATATTTTATGCAAAAAAAATGAGATTTTATAATTTTTTTAAATGTCTTGCATAATAGGATACAGAACTTGCATGTTGCTACATTATATCTGTTGAAATACTTTGATTTTTGTTGATGTATATGAAGAAAATCAGCCTCATACAGGTATGTATTAGGGAAAGGAGAATACTGTAATACAATTTGTAGATAATTGTAGTTGTTCTCTTTTGATAATATACTAAAATTTGCCAAGAGCTTGTTTCTTAAAGTTTAGTTGCAATGTGGAATCTGAAACCATGTCTCTTAACTTGTTTTGCTTCTTATATTAAAATTTATTGAGTTAATATGGGATTTTAATAGATATTTTACCCATGCAAAAATTGGTAACATCATGCATTGTTAATTTGGAAAAATACTGATTTATTGAGCGTATTGGTTTCTCAGGGCTGCTGCAGCAAACTTCACTGGGTGGCTTACAGCAGCAGAACTTTATTCTTTCCCAGTTCTGGGGTCTGAAGTCTGAAGTCAAGGTGCTGGCAGGGCGATATACTTTTTGATGCCTCTAGGAGATGCTCTTTCCTCATCTCTGTTTCGCACCTGCATGGTTGTGGTTGCATAAGACCAGACTGGAGTTTGACATGCAAACTGATAATATTTCTTCTTGAATCATGTTTATCCCATTGTTTTAAAATTAATTTTTAAATTTTATCTATGTTGTCAAATCTATTGGCATAAAATTGTCCTAAAATAAAATAGTAATGATATTCACTTATTATTTTAATATCTGTGGGAATGATTGTGGTACCCTCTCATTCATTCTTGTTATTGCTAATTTTTTTTCTCCTTACTCTTTCCTCTTTTCTCTTGATTAGTCTTGCTGGGGACTTATCAAGTTTAATAATCTTTTCAAAGTATCAGGTCCTGACTTCTAAAATGTTTGGTTGTCTTTTACTCTTTTACTGATTTATCTTTTTTATATATAGTCTTTCACTTTTCTACTTACTTCATATAATTTTTCATTTTATTTGAGCTTCTTAAAGTGGAAACATCAATTACTGTTATCAAAATTATTTTCTAATATTAGATTACAAAACTAAGTTTTTCCTCATAGCACTGCTTTAGCTGCATCCCACCAATTTTAAAATATGAATTTTTCTTTATAATTTAGTTAAAACTATTTTCCAGTTTCTCTTTTCATTTTTTCTGTCATTTATGTGTATCCTATAAATATCATTTGGGTGAAGTTGGATGATATATCTATCATTATTTTCTATATCATGGTTGATTTTTGTTTATATTTGTATGAATTCCTGAGGAATTAGTGTTAAAATATTACAGTATGATGGTGGTTTTGTCTACTTCTTCACATTTTTTAAAGCAATGTTTCCTCATGAATTTGACTTTTATTGTTATGAAATACCCTACATTATATCTTTTTTTTTTTTTATTATGGGTAAAAATCAAAATTCTCACAATACATACAAACATTTGCAAAATGATATATAAATATATATGCATATATGTGTATTTGCTTACAAAAATGTTATTTATATATATATATACATTTATTTTAAGAGGTGCTTAGATTACCCAAAATATTACACAGAACCCACTGGGATTCCCATGATGCCCACCTCCCACACCTCCCACCACATCCCACACAAACATCTCCCACAGTGTGGCCCACCACCCTCAATGAACTTACACATCCTGGAGCCTTGCCACCAACCATAGACCACAGTTCACACTGTAGACCACACTCTCTCCCACTCAGTTCTGAGTGGTATGTGCTGATTTAAAATGGCCTACATCCGTTGCCACAACAGTACTCAGGATAACCTCCAACTCCCCAAGAAGCCCCTGTATTTCAACTGCTCATCCCCTCCCTACCCCAAAAGTGTCAAGTGGCCACTGGCTCCACCTCATTGTTATAATTTCTTGCATTGCTAGAATCACCATATGTGAACAAGAGAATACCATCAAGTCCACTCTAGTCCATAGTTCTTCCCCCAATCCAGAGGGGACTGGGATGGTGATGTCCACTCCAACTCCAAGTGAGAGAGGGCTTATATCCCATGGATATGGTGGGTGGGATGATCCTGCCTGCAGATGCAGGCCCTCTCCATTCCCTGGGATGGCCATTGCCCATCGTTGTCTCCTCACCAGGTGACTTGGATGAGTCCATTGAGCTATAGGGTAGGAGTTGCAGCTCCACCTAGATTTCATACACACCTGGCACATAGGTAGGCGGGAGGCTCCAGTCTCTGAAAGTATACCTATAAACTCCAGCATCACATATAGGTTTGAATAGAAGGGACTGATGAACCATGTGCAGGGAGGACTTATTTGAGTCTAATTCTGTCACTCTCAGGAGCACAGATTCAAAAATAGAACCCACTGATAAGGCATCAGTCCCTACATTATATCTTACAAAACATTTTCTTTCCTTAAAATTTATTTTGTCTGTTTGATGCATCCTTTCCTACTTTCCTATACTTACAGTTGCATGAAACCTTTTCTTTTTTTTCTTTTTTTTTTAAACTAATCTATTTTATTGGTACATATTAATAAAGCATACAATTCATTCATTGTGTACAATAATAGTATTTGGTATAATCTCATAGTTGTGCATTCATCATTTCAATCATTATTAGAGTATTTCATTATTTCAATAATAATAGTAAACAAAAACTGACAAACAATAAACAAGAAAATTCTTCTTGGGAGACAAGGGGATTGAGAGGGGGAAGATGTCACGGCACACTGGACATCCGTGACACAGTGATAAAAGGAAGGGAAAAAAATGAAAAGAGAAAGGAAAAAAAAAAGAATATATATATATATATTTTTTTTAAAGGCATTTCCTTTGCATGAAACCTTTTCTATACCTTTACTTTCATATCTATGTGTATTTTTGTGTCTTGTCTCTTGCAGTATTCTGAGTATCTTGCTTTTATATCTATTCTGACAAACCATACTTTTTAAAAGAAGTGTAATTGTTGATGTAATTATGTTTAAATCTCTATTTTGCTATTTATTTTATATTTTCCCTTCTGTTCATTACTCTGCTACTATTTTTCTGGTTCTGTCTTTTTTTTATAAATTTCTAAGTGTTCCATTGCTTTTTTTATTTTTTATTTTTACTTGTATTTATCTATTTATGCCCCACCCCCTTGCCACTTGTGCTCGCTCCCTGCTTTCTGTTTCCATTCACAGCACGTTTCCTCTGTATCTTCTTGTCTCCCTTTGTTGCATCATCTTGCTGCACCAGCTCTCCAAGGGCATGCGCCTTCAGGTCTCCAAGGGTGCTGGCCTGCTTGCCCTCACCAGGAGGCCCTGGGAACCTAACCCAGGGCCTCCCATATGGTAACCAGGTGCCCAACCACTTGAGCCACATCCACTTCCCCTGCCTATGTCTTTTATTTGTAGAAAGTTTCTTTTCAAATTTCTTTTTATTTTGTCTATTGATATTATAGCTCTACATTTTATTATTGTCTGTTATTGCTCATAGGTTAACAAAATGCATGATTAACCTACCAAAGTCTATGTTAGAGTTGCTATTAAAGTTAATATTAAATCATTTCCCACATTTCAAATGTAAAATCTTTCAACAGTATACTTCTATTTATCCCCATTGTTATTACTATATTTATTCTACCTTTAACTTCTCGCTATGGTGTAAACACCATTTTACAATTTTATTATTTCTGTTTGGTAGTTGAGCAATCAGGTATACATTAAGGGGATTGAAAAAATATAACGTAGTTGATAGTTGCCCACATATTTATCATTTTCTTATCTGTGTGTAGTACCTAGTTTCTCTCTGTTATAGTTTCCCTCCATCTTGAAGAATAACATTTAGCATTATTTTTTATTTATTTATTTTTTAAATAATTTATTTTTTATTTTTTAAAAGATACTAGATTACATAAACATTACACAAAAAATGTAGGGATTCCCATATGCCCAACTCCCACTCCTCCCACAACCTCCCACATAAACATCCTTCACCAGTGTGGCACATAACCTGCATTAGATACACACATCTCGTGGCTTTGCCCCTAAATATGGACCATAGTTCACATTGTAGATCACACTCTCTCCCACACAGTTCTGCATGTTATATGATGATATTAAATGGCCTGTATCTGTCATTGCCATGTCACTCAGGATAATTCCCAAGTCCCGAAAAGGCCCCTGTATTACAACTATTTTTCCCTCTCCCTGCCCCCAAAGCATCCGGTGGCCACTGGCTCCATATTAATGTTGTAATTACTTCCATTCCATGAATTACAATATATCTATAACAGAATACCAGTAAGTCCACTCTAGTACATAGCTCTTCCTCCAATCCTGAGAATTCTGAGATGGTGATGTCCACTACACCTCCAAGCGAGAGGGGGCTTATATCCCATGGATAAGATGGATGGGATTATCCTACCTGTAGCTGCAGACTCTCTCCAATCCCTGGGATGGCAATTGTCCATCATCATCTTCCCACCAGTTGTCCAGGGTGAGTCCATTAAGCTGTAGAGTAGGAGTTGCAGCTCCACCGAGATTCTGGGCGCAGCTGGCACATGGATAACCCAAAGACTCTGGTCTCTAGAAGTACACCTGCAAACTCCAGCACCACATATAGGTTTGAATAGAAGGGACAGATGGACCATGTGCAGGGAAGACATATTTGTGTCCAACTCTGTCACTCCCAGGAACAAGGATTCCAAAGTAGACCTCACTGATGAGGCTTGAAACTCTGGGGCTCTCTGCCCTGATATAGGACCTGGGTGTCTCCAGAGCCCTCAGGAGTCCCTCTGTTTGGGGTGACTTCAACATTGGAAGCCTATGAGGTCCTATTGAGATGTGCATATGCATTACCTCTGGGATGACCTCCTGACTCTCTTTGAAGTCTCTTAGCCATATGAACTCATTTGTCTTTACCTTTTTGCCTTTTATTTGAGGTCTTCCAGTCATATTGCCCATTGGCACTTGTTAGTAATCCTTCATTGTCAGGGAGGCTCATCCCTAGGAGTCATGCTGGGAGGAAGGTAATGCATTCATATGCTGAGTTTGGCTTAGAGAGAGGCCACATTTGAGCCACAAGGAGGCTCTCAGAAGGCAACCTTTAGGCACCCCATAACAATAGGATAAGTTTCAATTTCAAGAGCAAAGACTCATAAGGCTAGTCATCAATAGCAGGAGCCCATTAGTGGATCATCCTCCTTTGCCAGACACTGCTCTTGCACTTGGGGGACTGCTGCCATTACCTTGGAGAATATGGCTGAGAACTCCATGATGGGAATTCAGTATTCTCTCTTTGTTGAGTAGTTCTCCACCCACTTTGACGATGCCCAATGAGCATTTGAACAATTTTATATACCTTTTATGCATGTTCAGGTAAACTTCCTCCCATGCACCTCCTATCCCTGACATGCCCCACCATCAATCCTTTCTCGCCCCAGTTGTAACTCTTCTGTGATCCAAAGCTTCTTTAAAGCTGAAGACAATACAATAGCCAAATACAATTAATAGGAAAATGAAATAATAATGATGTTTAAATGTAAGAGATAAAATACATGAAAACTTAAATAAACTAAAAATAAAATAAAATTAAAGGACTGGGTTATTCAAAAAATGAGAAAAAATTTTTTGAAAAATTAAAATTTTTTTGACATTTTGCATTTTATCACTGCAATATCTGGTGTCCATTCTGTACTGTGGCACCTTCCCCCTCTCACTCCTCAGTGTCTCACTATTTTTCATTTAATTTTCAAAGAACTTTTAGGTCACAGCAAAGTCACACACAGAATACAAGACACTCTCATATACTCGACCTCCTCCCCTTTTCCTCACCCCATATTAAAACCTTTTTTTTTTTTAATGTGGATGGGAGCTTTGTTATAAATGATATACAGTTAGTGATACATAGCTACTAAACATTGTCAGTGGTTTACAGTATGGCTTACATTTTAGATAGTACAATTTATAAGTTTTTGATGATATTTACCATGTCCTGTGTCCTTCACTGTATAGTAATGAAGAACATTTCCACTGACCACTAAATATACTCTGTTTGATATATTCTATTCCTCCCCCCACATACCTCCTGGGGCCCCCTGCCGTGACTCATTGAATGACAAGATTCATAGTTACATGCAACAAGATGTCATGACACACTGGTGTGTCCTCCACTATTAGGAACAACCCTTGCTCTTAAGAGATGCCCACCTATCTATTTCTGAGTAAATCAGTCCTCCCAAACATGGGAGTCCATCTCCTTCTAACTCATTGTGTGGGTCTCCACCCACTGATACAACACATTATGACAGGATGAACACACGCACTCCATAGAAGCCTGCTCCAGATGCACCCTGTCCTGAATGCCCCCCCCCAACCAAACTCTAAAGCAGTGACTCTTCCATGTCATATTGCCATAAAAGCATTCGCCCCTTTCTATTTTCAACCTCATACCCACAGTTTCAAAAACAGTCTTGTGAGATCATATTCACTGCTACCACAAAATGGCAATCATGGAAATTTGGAAACTGTTCTCTTCTGATGACTATTTAAAATCTATCACCTACCATCTCTTTCTCTTTATCATCAAATATTTCCTTTAGGTGATTGCACTGTGCAGCAATTTGCCTGAAATGGGCACATTCTAGGTGCCAATCTATTTTATTCAATCTTCACAGCAACTTTATTGGGTAAACAAATAATGTTTCACATAAAAGTGAGAAAAGGAGATTCTAAAATGTTAAGTAACTTATATAAATTCCTACAGCTGATTCCAAAGGCCATTTATTTTATTTATACCACAGAAGCATTAAAATGATGGATCATGGAAGGAATATGAAAAATAAGTTACTCGTTAATATCTTTTGGCTAATTGAATGAACATCCACAATACACTTTATCCTGAGTGAACGTGGAAACCTCACAAAGACAGAGAAAAAGTGCTAATTCTTCCTGAAAACTTTAAGTTCACATTATTCTAGGCACAGAGAGTGCCTCTGCTTCAAATTTTTAATAACACAATCTAGTTTTTCTGTTTAATGTTTTATGTGTGTATGCATGCAGGCACAACTTGTTGGTAGGTTTTTGACAGACATTTTTCTATAGGGGCA
>JAKSZT010054225.1:663619-695138 GCA_026826555.1 Tolypeutes matacus
TGTGCCTAGACTCCAGAGATCTCGATGTTTCCTGTTCCCTCCTGATATCAAGTATGTGAGGGTGGAGAAGGGAACTAGCTGTGCCTCTACAGAATTCCACTGAGGCTAAATAATGAGGTGGGAAGCAGTGCATTTCTCCCTGCCTTGAGCTGTACAGGAAAGGATTCTTGGGGCAGTTAGCAACTATTCCTCATCATAGGAACCAGTTTGATTATCGACTGTGAACACAGGATTTCATTAGCTCCAAACTCCTCCTCAAAATTTTGGGAACTATAAAAGCTACTTCAATTTTACCCATTCTGGTAGCTGAGTGGGATGCTTTCCTTTCTAATCCCAATCACCCCACTTCTGCCTGTTCTCCCCACACACACCTATATTAAGCTAGAGGATGAGAAGGAGTATGATAAATCTAATTATAATAAGTCTTCATATGACCATTTCCCAAATGTCTTAGTGCATTTTGTCATATTTCTTCTAAAAATAGATGAGTACAAATAGATCTCTGAGCAGGTACGGTGCCGAAACCCAGAAAAGGTTCGAAGCAACACCACTGTCTCCCTCCTCCCATACTCTTGTTGCCTTGAGCAGTCAAAGCAGACACTCAGAAAGAGCTAAGGATGTCCCCATCCTACCCCTAAACCCAATGTCCTGGGATCCTACCTTATACCGCCAAGCAGGTCACTGACAGAAGACAGCCCATGATGATTTGAATAAATATATTATGAATGGTAAAGTCTGTGTATCATTAAATGATTCCATCTTCTTCAGGGAATTTCTAATGTCAGGGCTGTTATATAAGGGGCAAGTATGTGCTGATTATTTTGAATTTCCAAATTTTCAATCCAATTTGAATCTCATTCACATTGCAGAATCCCATCCCTGGCCTCCATAGGAGCCCCTCATTTCCCAGCTCCCAGGGTTTGCTTGCATTCTTCCTCACACAGCTCCCTACCCCCTTGTATCTCATAACCAGCAATGGCATGTTGACCCCTCACACTTATAATATTATTTCCCCTTCTGCCACCAGTTACAGTACATTCCCTTGTTTTAAATGGTTTACTGAATCACTTCCCCTTAGCATGATCTCCCTTCTGATTGACAAAATGTCACTTGTTCAGTAACCTTTATCACATTTGAAAAATTGTCCTTTTCCAATTGACAGCATAAATATGATTGTGAAATCTTTTAATATTCACAATCCTGGGGATTATGGCATATCACTTTACCTAATATCACCAAAATTTGTACAAGGATCCACATCCATTTGCTCTATTAACAGTTTTTACATAATGATAATATTCAACGAAAGCAACAAACTAATACATCATTCTTTTATCCACAAAATGGTTTCTTCTATGCAAATGAGAATGTTAATTAGATAAGAGTAAATATAATTATGGAACTCTAAGATGAGAAAATGACTTTAGTGAAATATATGTGTGATCGGGGACTCAATTTTTTCATTTAGTAAAGCCAAATTGGTAAAACTCAGTTTATATAGAAATGGAGAAAAGAGAGAGATAGAATGAGAGACAGAGAGAGAAAGAGAAAAACATTTAAACATTGACCAAATCAATAAAATTTAATGTTTTTGAGGGAAATTTCTTATGACATTAATTACCACAGGAGCAAGTAACAGTGAAATTCAGTATAATTTATGCATAATTTTATAACATTTGCCCATGATTAAACAGATATCTATGGCAAGGATCATAAAATTGATGGGTATAACCAGGTTTAAAAAGGAATTTAGAGACTTTTTGGTAAAATTGGTTTTAATTTTTGATTGAGTTTTTCAATTCCTCTAATTAATGTCTGCTTACAGTTAGCATACTGTTATTCTAGGAAACCCTAGCAACTACAAAACTAACTGTGAGGGTGAAATAAAGACTGCCACTCTACTAGGTCGTCAGTAACAGATACCCCTTAAGGACATTGTCCACCTCTCTTCTCAATTTTTTAATAAGATCTAAACAACATCATAAAACTTGAATAATCTATTTCCAAAAAATCAAACACAAAAGATTTCTTAGTTGCTTTTTAAAAGTATTAGTAATCTGTCAATACTTTGAGATATTGCAGTTAACTATGGCTCACATAGGACAAAATTTAAGTGTTGCCTAAGAGTTGATGCATTACCCACTTACAAAGTCACATTTAAGTAAGATAAAGTGAGGGAAATTCTCAGATTACATTTACAAAATGTAAGTCGGGTGGTTGTGGATACAATGGTGCTTTGCTTTTACATTGTCTGTACTGCTCTCACCATGAGCCCTACCACATGGACCAGGATTGGCACAGAGATACCTGATGTGGATATGGACAGTGAGCAAGTGTTGAGGAACTGTCTTCAATTGAATACCCTGAACTTCCTAAACATTACAATTCATAGCCACAAAAAATGTGTTTAGAAATTTATCCTGGAGCCCTCTGCCATACCCACATGGATGGTCTGTGAGTGTTGATTGAAATGATTGCTCTACTCCTATATTGTCTTCCCCTCCCTGCTCCATACATAATGGTCTCTTCTCTCTGAGAGTTTAGCCTCTGTATCAACATAATGGGCTTAGAAAACTGGAAAGTGGGAAGGGAGAAAACAGTGACTTTCTACTGTAGACTGATCTCAGTTTCCCTTACCTCACTCGAGTCCAGATGTTGTTCAACTCTCTGGAATATCAACTTCCCCTGCCTGTAGTGGAGCAAGATGATTAAGAGCCCCACTACAGACAGGAACAAGAAAATATAATCCAGGACCCAGATACCTGAGTATGGGCTCAGCCATAGGGTACTGATATAAATCACAATGAAGAGAACACTCTCCTGAGTTTGTTTGTGAAAGACAAGTCCTTTCTGACCACACTAAAGGATCAAACTAAATGACTAAAATTAATAAATTATGCAATCATGATGCCAATAGTATTGTAAAATATGGAGGTCTATATTGAATGCAAGAGATGATAGTTTTAAAAGTTGGACTTGAGAATTTACTGGGACAAGAGACTGTGAGATTCAGTGCTTTATTTTATTATTTTTATTTTTATTAGTTTTATAGAAGGACTTGATATCTAAACATCTTTCTCTGAATAAAATTAAGGTTATTTAAAAATAATAACAAGTGACTGCCCACAAGTGTTTGATGTGGATTTTATTTTAAAATTTCTGTCATCCCAATACTAAAACATAAGTTCTTACAATCAAAATGCAATTTAAGATGACAAGACATTCAGAAAAGACCTCCTACTGGACAAAATCACAATGCTGGATAATATAGAGGGAGGACATTTTGAAAAATATTTCTGAGCGCTCAAGAACTTATAGCAAGTCCTCAACGGACAACAACAGCCACCACCACAAAAACCTCAACTAACAATGAAAATCAATACACTATTAAACTTATGACTGTTAGTAGACTGGAAAGACCACACTGGAACCAGGTAGCCCTGGAATTTTGCCCAATCCATAATCCTCGTGGTTCACTGGATTTGAGCCCCACTGAGGAACTGCCCTTCAACTTGGCTAATTGGAGGAGCTGAATATGAGACAGCCCCACTTGTAAACAAAAAGTCATGTATCTGCTGCATGCAAAAATCTTTATCTTTAACTGAAACGGGAGACTTCAAAAAATTTAGTTGATGCCCAAGTTTATAAAAGAACTAAACTTGTTTTTGTTGGAATTTGATAGATATTTGATACTTAGTATCAAAATCTTCCCTAATAATTCATATCTGTAGCCTTTCATATCTGTAGCCCTTTGGTATAATTCAAATGCCCAAATTCAGGCATTTGAATTATACCAAACTCTCAGAACAAGGATCCCAATGAAAGAAACAGCAATAAAATCCACCCAAATTGTTGTGTCCATAGTATCTGGCAGAAACCAAGTCAAATCACCTCATACATCTTCTGAAGTTTCCTATAGTTAAAACTCAAACTTATAGCTCATATATATATTTAGAAAATAGATGAGGACTCCATTTATCCTGAGGAAGTGTGAAAATAAACTTCAGAAAGCAGCATATATTGTTAACGGAGTGGAGATACTAAACATGTATGAAGCAATATACAAAAGAAGCACACATAAAGAGTTTAAAAACAATCTTGAGTTTTAAGAAGCATAATGAATTCAAAAATGTATTTCTAGTCACATTATAGTGGATCCAAAACATAAGAATGTGAAGAGAAGACAAAGGCATCCACAACGTTTGAAATAAGAGACTATGTGATTTCTTCAAAAAGCTAAAAACTATTAACTATTCAATTAAAATGGTTTAACAAACCTAACTATCAAGGATGAAGGATGGATTCTGAGAAATTGGCAGCTATGATGGCAGAGTTTAAGAATTACCTCATAAAATTGAGGGATATTAACAACAATGAGAGCAAGAAATAACAACAAAAAACATATGACATTCCCACCAAAACAGATGGCAAGGCATTATGAAGAATTTCCAAAGTGCAAGAAATAGGACAAAGTACTAATAACCATAAACAGTTCATTTTATCCATGTCTGTAGAAGGAGAAGCAGAAGGAAGCCACCGAGTCTCAGAGGGACCTGAGAACACAGGAAGCACAAAGCAGTCAATGGGTATTCACCAGAAATCAAACTGACTGCTGATGGCAGCAGGTACCAACCTAGTCACAGTGAAATATGGGGAGAAAGGTGAAAACTGGATGGAAAGGAAGTCAGCATTAATAGAGATAGAAAGAAATTACCCAACATGAGAATAATGGATTGTATCTATGCAGTAAATTTAACAAACCAACCAAAGAAGTATTAAAAAGATATGATTCATCTGTGATTAGGACAAAAAGCCAAACTTATGGGGTGCATGGTTGCATATGTATAAGGGAAATTGTCAAGAAATAATTGCCAGTTAGCCAGAAGTAGCTTCATTATTGATCTTGAATAATAAAAGAAAGAAATGTTCAGGCAACAGCAGAAAGAGCAACTTTCTTATCAGGGGAGAATCATAAAGCCATCCCTCAACTCTTAAATCCAGAAGTCTATAGAGACTGGTTTAAAAATTGTTGAGCAAAGTGCATTCTAATAATATTCTCTGTCAAGTTATTATTCAAGTGCAAAGGCAATGAGCAAACATTTAGCTATTATATTAACTAAGATCTATAACACATGTGTTCCCAATGTCAACTAAAAAAATATGGGAGTGAAAAATTCAGCTAATTAAGTGTATCATCAAGTCAAACACTTCAGAAATAGAACAGCTATGGAGGAAAAAGGAAAAGAGTAAGGAAAACTTCATATTGTATGTAGGTTATTTTTTGCCAAATCCGTCTGTAAATTTTGTTATATCAATCAAATTACCACCAAGAGGGTGTGTGTTTGTTATATATATTCAAAGCAGCATAATCAATAATAGCCAAAAGTGAAAACACCCAAATGTCTATCAATTGATGAATTGATATCAAATATGTTATATCCAAAAATGTAATATTAATCAGCAAAAAAAAAAAAAAAAAGTAATGGTGTGCTGATACATGTTGCAATACAAATGGCCCTGAAAATGCTAAGCTAAGTGAAAAGATCCAGACGCAAAAGGCCATATATTGTATGATGCATTTTATATAAAATATCCTAAATTGATAAATGTATACATAAATAAGGTAAAGTACTGCTTGCCATGGTATTGGGGATAAGGGAATGTAGAGTAACTCAGTGGAGATGGAGTTTCTTTGTGGGATAACGAACAAATTAGAAATTAGACAATAGCAATGGTTGCTCAAGTTTGCAAATTTATTATAAACCACAGAAATGTATTTGCTAAAAGTTTGAATTTTCTGGTATGTGAAGTATATTTCAATTTTAAAATGTAGGAGAAAAAAAGAGTTTTTAATCATTCACTAAGAACATATATGTTAGAGAAAGGATGGAAATGAGAATAATGCTATGTGGCCACTCTTGATTGAATGTGTAATTTCATATTTTTAAAAAAATAATCACAGGATTAATGAAATGTTCCTATAGGATGAAAAATTTTCTGAAAGTTTTAAAGATCCCAATAAGTAGAAGATTGAAAGTGTTCTGCAGTTTGAAAACAATTCTAATAATTTTTCATGGTATTTGCATATGTCTGCACATTTTACGTTATACTTACATAGAAAATAAGACCTGGAATAATCATGAACCATATTTTCATATAACATAATTTCCATTTATAGCTAATTGTTAGATTGCAAGGACATATTTTATTTTCATTTCTCATGTTGAGCTTTATGCCTCTTTGTTTTTCTTGATCAGTCTTAACATAACCTTATCAATTTTATTACTCTTTTTAAAGATTCTATCTTTGCTTCCATTCATCCTCTCTGTTTACACTCGTTTCCTATTTCACTAATTTGATTTTTCTTTTTCCTTATATTTAAATCTTTTGACTTATTTTTTAATCAATTTTGGAAAATTCTTGTGATGGATATTTAGATCATTGATTGCCAGTTTTTCTTCTTTATATCTAAATTGAGCATTATAGGTTATAACTTTTCCTTTAATTCTTTTTTTTTCTGCTGCAAGCAACATATTTCTATATATAGTACTTAAAAATGAATTCCAACATATTATATAAATTCCTTCTTGATTTCATATCTGAACTATGTGATATTTATAATATATTTTAATTTTTTAAAATGTGGGGAATTTTAGTTTGCTCTTTGTTATTAATTTCCATTTAATCATATTTTGAAGAGAATCTAACCTTCTTGTGGTTGTGACATTTTGATATTGTTAATAATTATTTTAAGTTTCATATATTGTTTTGTTTTTTTTTTAATCCATTGGTGCTTGAAAAAGAAAATTCTTGTTTAAATCTTCTATATAATTTCAGATACTTTTCAGGTTAATATGTTAATTCCTGAAAAAGTAAATTGCTTAAGGTAAAAAAACATGAAAAAATACCATGCAAAAAGTAACAACAACAACAAAAAACACAACAAAACTACTAGAACTAATAAACAATTTCATCATTCTAACAGGGCACAAGATTAATCCTCAAAAATCAGTAGCATTCTAAACACTACTAATGAGCAATCTGAGGAGGAATTCAGAAAAACAAATTCCATATAAAATAGCCATAAAAGAATAAAATATTTTGGAATAAACTTAACAAAGGACATAAAGGACCTGTATTCCGAAATATACAAAATACTACCAACAGAAACCAAAGGCAACCTGAATAAATGGAAGGACACTCCATGTTTATGGATTGGAAGGCTAAATATGTTAAGATGTCAGTTCTTTCTAAACTGATTTACAGATTCAATGCAATCCTTATAAAAATTCCAAAGACTTTTTTTTTTTTTTACAGAAATGGGAAAACCAATTAACAAATTTATTTAGAAGGGAATGGGACCCCAAAGAGTCAAAAATATCTTAAAAAAGAAGAACAAAGTTGGAAAACTCTTACATCCTAACTTTAAGGCATATTACATAGCTATAGAGGTAAAAAACAGCATGGTAGTGGCATAAAGATAGACATATTGACTAATGGAACCAAATCGAGAATTCAGAAATAGACCCTCGCTTCTACAGTCAGGTGACTTTTGACAAGGTTATCTCATACCCACCCAGCTAGGTCAGATCATTCTATTCAACAAATGGTGCTGGGAGAACAGGATATTCCTATACCAAAGAAAGAAAGAGGGCCCTGTCTCACACCTTATACAAAAATTAATTTAAATTGAATCAAAGATCTAAATATAAAAGCTAGAACCAAAAAACTCCCAGAAGAAAATGTAGGGGAACATCTTCAAGATCTTGGGGTAGGTTGTGGTTTCTTAAATCTTAAACCAAAAATATGAGCAACAAAAGAAAAAATAGATAAATGGGACCTCCTCAAAATTAAATACTTTTGTGCTTTGAATGACTTTGTCAAGAAGGTAAAAAGTCAGTGTAGCAGTTTGATATGGTTTATGAATCCCAAAAATAGATATTGGATTATGTTTGTAAACTGGTCTATACCTGTGCATGGTTAAATTATGATTAGGGCTTTGATTAGGCTACATCAGTAGGACTTTGAGTCCCCTCCCCCTTGGTGGGTGGGGACTCACAGATAAAACTGCATGGCAGAACAGAAGAGTTCATTGGAGTTTTGATGTTGAAGTTTTTGGATCCTGGAGTTTTGAGCTGGAGTTTGGGTAGTAAACATACAGAGAATCAGAGCAGCTGAGCCTAGAGAGAATCAAGCCCCAGGGAGAGAGACAGAGCCAGTTGCCTGATAGTCTATAGCTGGCCTTGTGGAGAGAGGCAAACCCTAGGAAGCCTCATAGTCTACAGTTGACCTTCTGGAGAAAACAGAGGAACTGAGCCCAGAGAGAATGAGTCTTGGGAAAAGAAGAACCCAAGAAATCTGAACCCTGATGGACATCAGCAGCCATCTTGCTCCAACACTTGGCAATAGACTTTGGTGAGGGAATTAACTTATGCTTTATGACCTGATAATTAATTGTAAGCTTCTACTCCAAATAAATACCTTTTATAAATACCAACACATTTCTGATATTTTGCATCAGCACCCCTTTGGCTGACTAATACAGGCAGCCTACTCATTGGGAGAAAATTTTCAGAAACCACATATCCCATAAAGATTTACTCTCCATATTGTATTACAAGATTATACAAAACAATAATAAAAAGACAAGCAACCCAACTAGAAAATGGGCAAAAGAATTCAACAAAGATTTTTCCAAAGAAGAAATACAAATGGCAACAAAGTACATGCAAAGATGCTCAACATCAATAGCTATTAGGAAAATGAAGATCAAAACTACAATGAGATATCATTTCATACCTTCAGAATGGTTGTTGTTAAAAAGGCAGAAAACTAAAAGTGGTTGAGAGTATGTGGAGAAATGGGAATACTCCTTCACAGCTCTTAGGAACGTAAAATGGTGCAGGCTCTATGCAGGACAGTGGATTAGTCAGTAATCTCTAGGGAAACAGGACAAATGTTCTAATCTCTCTAAGTATTTGGATCCCCTCATCTACAGTATATCAGGGCAGTTCTGGCATTTTTTACCTCAGGCAACATCAGGCATCCTTTGGTCCATGTTTCAGCCAGCCACCAGAACAAGTGTTTAGAGCCCTTTCTAACCACTTGACCTATAACATTGAATCCAGAATCTCTGCTTAGTGGTCCCATATGAGTAAATTCAATCTGATGAAACTGTATAATTCTTCCACCATTATCACACTTACTTAATATCAATTCCCACATATATTCCCTTGAATTCTGTCTATAAAAATTGGAAAATTCATCCAATTCTTTTGAAGTATATCATACTTCCTCATGGATTACACTTTGTACTTCACTTTGGGGAGCTTGTTGTGACTTTAGTTATAGGACTTGGAGAAAAGTGTACTGAAGGTGGATAAAGAGAAGCATTAGAAGTGTCTTGCAAGCCAACTAACTCAGGGCATTCCATTGCAGCTTCATCTGGTGAGACAGGATTAACAGCTTCATGCTGGGGTTGGATGACAGTCTCCTCAAGGCAGAGGGAGATTGGGTGATGGTTTCCTCAGAGCAAGGAGGAGGTCATGACTCCTTGGGTGAGACTGACATTTGTGTGATAGTTTCCTTATGAAAGGCTGGAAGTCAGGGGGCCATTTCCTCAGGAAAACCTGGAGGTTGAGTGCATTTTTCCTGAGGGTGGGGAGCAGTTTGGTAGCTGTCTCCTCAGGGTGGACCATTACAAGTCTTTCTGGCAAAGTCTCAGCAGAATTTAGGGTTTCAATATCCCCACTACTATCATCATCAGCCAATATTTATCCATAACATTCCTCAGGATTGTACACCTTTCCAATCAATGCCCACACTTTAACAGCAGACACACTGCAAGGTTATTTGTTTTGTTAACACATAAGTTCTATAAATAAATAAATAAATAAATAAATAAATAAATAAATAAATAAATAAAAATCAAAACCAAAAATTAACAAAAAGCAAACTTGTCTACTGTAGTTAATAACAACAGAAAATATATTTTGAGGTAAAAATATTTCTAATGATAATACTTTAAAATTATCTAGATCACTAGTAAGAGAATGACAATTATAAATTTATATGCAATTAGTTAGATACAAAATATAGAAGTCAAAAACTGGTGGAATTAGAAAGGGAAACCCATGTATACCCAAACATTCAGTGAGATTTTACTTTTTCGGCAGAACACCAAGGGACAATGCTCAAGGAAAATACTTCTCTTCCGGGTTGCAAAGTCCTTTTTCTTCTTTGGCACTTGGTTGGCAGGTAAGGCCCACAAGGGTGTCCACACCCAGTGGGGTCAACTGCACCCTTGCAGAGGCCTTCTCCTGAGTGCCACTGGTACCTGGGCTGCCTTCCCAGGATGGTGCTTTCCTGCTCACCAGGCTCAGCTTGCAGCACCTCAGTGAATATTTCCTTTATTTATGATTTGCCCGATTCAGATACCAGCCATTCTGCTCCAGACCCAACCTCCTGAAAATATGCTCCTATACACTGATTGCTTGATGTTTCTTAGTAAGCCAGCTACTGATATATTTGGGGCTTGCTGCATACCAAGACCAAAAAAGGTGTCCATTCAGACAGTTTGTTTAAAGAATATAGTCAATCAGCATTAGAATTCCAAGAAGTTATGTCTATTTACAGCAGACTTTTTAATACATTTTATTGAAGTTATCATTCACACAAGAACATTCATAAACAATAAGTGTATAGTAAGAGTTGTTAACTTACAAAACAAGCAGGCATATCAGCATACAGGGCTTCCATGCACTACCCCATAGAACAACACTTTACATTGTTGTGAAACAATTGTTACAAACTATGAAAGAGCATCATCTAAATAATACTACTACCTATAGCCCATATCTTCCATTTGGTATATTTTCCACCAACTGACCCAGTTAGTAACACCCTTTATTAGTATTATATACATGCAATAGGTCATAAGAGAATGTTCTCATATTTGTTCTGTTAACAACAATGGGAGCTAATGTTTAATGTATGTAGAGTTTTTAATAAAGTTTGCTGCAAATGTGTGGAAAAGAATAGAGTTGATGGTAATACATTATAGTGAACATAACACTGCTGATTTATAAGTGTGATTGTGGTTGAAAGGGATAATCTGTGGATGTAATATTTCAATTGAAAGGGAGCTAGTGAATAATGTAAGGAATGTGTATCATAGTGATTTTGGTAGTGCGTGAAGATTGTGGTTAATAGTATATGGATGTTCTTTTACAAAGTGTTAAGAATATGCTGTTACATGGGAAATTACAACTAATGTAACTTATGGATGATAGTAAACAGTAATATTGTAATATTTTTGAAGCAATGGCAAAGAATATATCAGTTCTAAGGGAAAATTTGGGGGTGTATAAAGGGATATGGGATATTTCCCTTAGGAGTAATGTAAATGTTCTAAAATTGACTGAGATGATGACAGTACAACTCTGTGATAAATATGAGAGCCATGAAGTGTACACTTTGAATGGATTATACAAATCAAGGAACTCTATAGCACAGCAGACATTTTAAAGGTAAGGCCAAATTCAATTACCAAGAAAGTTAGATAATTTGTTATATCTGTTATTGTGCTTCTTCTTTTACCCCATTTTTTATTAGAGAAGTATATTTACTGAAAACTCATGCAGAAAATGCATTTCCCCATACCCTCCATTATTAACACCTTGTATTCTTGTGGTGCACTTGCTAAAACTGATAAAACAATATTATTATAATCATACCCTCAGTGATAGTCCTTGGTGTATATTATGACTCCCTCTCTATGTCTTACAATCCTAGGTTGTTTTTGGTTTTTTAAACTGTTATTCTAGAAACATATTAAAACCTACAAATCCCCCTTTTAACGACAAAAAATATATTTAATTTAGTATGGTTAATTTTGTGCATAATGTTGTGCTACCATCACCACTATCCATTACCAAAACTTTCCCATCATTTAAAATAGAAACTCTGTACAATTTAAGCATCAACTCCACATTTCATATCTACACCTCCATATCTTGTACCCTATATTATAGTTTCTGACACTTTCAACTTGCTTATTCTAATTATTTAATATCAGTAAAATTATACAATATTTACCTTTTGTGTCTGGCTTATTTCACTCAACATTGTGTCTTCAATGCTCATCCATGTTGCTGCACGTCTCAGAATTTCATTCCTTTTTCGGCTGAATAATATTTCATTATATGTTTATACCACACTTTGTTTATCCATTCATCAGTTGGTGGGCACTGGGTTGCTTCCATACTTTGGTAATTTAAATAATACCCCTAATGAAAATCTGTGTGCAAATAGATGTTTGACGACCTGCTTTCAATTCTTTTGAGTATTGTATCAGTCTTCCACAGGGGTACAGATGCAAAGTACTATAAATCTGTTGGCTTTTAAAAAGGGTATTTATTTGGGGTAAAAGTTTAGTCTCAAGGCCATGGAAAGTCCAACTCAGGGTACCAAAGGAGGTACTTTCTCACCAAAGTCAACTGCCACATGGTGAAGCAAGATGGCAGACCATCTCTGCCAGGTTTCAGCCCTCCCATTTGGGCTTCATCTTCCTCTTGAGTTTCCATAGGCCCTGCTTCTTCCTGATCTCAGCTGCAGGCTGGCATAGGGCTTGTCTCTTAGGGTTTCCTCCATCAGTATCAGCTCTTTTCCTAAGGTCATCTGTATGATATCAGACAAATGGTCCCTCTCCCTGAGGATTTAGCTGTTTGAGCCTTCTCCTTTCTGTCACATGGCAGGATCAAAAATGACTAAGTTCTCTCCTCTGTGTGTTTCTTCTTAAATGAGTGTCCATTTATAAGACCCAGCAAGGCGTTGGAAATGCAACCTGAGACATGACCACTGACGCAGTCAAATCAAAAAAGCCCTAACTCGATCTTAACAGATAATGTAATCAAAGACATCTCAACTGAATTTAATGCTATCAAAGTGTATCACACCCAGAGGAATAGAGTAGTTTACATACATAATCTTTCTCTTTTGGGGATTCATAAAATAATCTCAAGCTGCCACAAGTATATACCTAGAAGTAGAATTTTTGAGTCATATGGTAATTATATTCTTAACTCTTTGAAAAAACACCAAACTCTTCTAAAGCAGATGCACCATTTAACATTCCCACCAAAAATGTGTGAGCGTTCCTATTCCTCTACAACCTCTCCAGTAATTTTCCAGTAATTTTAATTGGAAGCTTTGTCTTTTTGTTGTTGAGTTGTAGGATTTATTTATATTTTTCTATATTAAACCCTGTTCAGCTATGTGGTTCCAAGTATTTTCTTTCATTCTGTGGTTTTCTTTTTTGCTTTCATGACAATTTCTCTTTTTGCAAAAAATGTTTTAATGTTGATGTGGTCTCATTTATCTATTTTTTTTTTCTATTCTTACTTGTGCTTTAAATATGAAGTCTAGGAAATCATTGCTAAGACAAAGTCCTAAAGATGCTACCCTACATTTTCTTCTAGGAGTTTGTTTTTGTTCTTTCATTGAGGTCTTGGATCCATTTTTAGTTAATTTTTGCATATGGTATGAGGTAGGGGTCCATCTTCATTCTTTTGTACATGAATATCCAGTTTTTCCAGAAACATTTGTTGAAGACACTACTCATTCCCCATTGAGTGTACTTGGTAAACATGTAAAAATTCAGTTGTCCATTGCATGTCTGTATGGAAGATCAAAGTGTTCATCTTGTCATAGTGTGTTTTTCAGTGGGTGCAGACCCAAAATATCAACAAGAAAATATTAAACTCTCCATGGGGATTCCTGCTATAATCTCAATTAGAGCACCAGGAATCTTTTGAGAACATAGGTAGTGCTTAAAAAAAGAAAAAAGACCAATATGCCAAGTCCTTAATATTAGTGCATGTAACTATGAACCTTTTTATTTTTCAAAGAATTGAAAATTAGTGGTTACCATTGGTTCTGAGGGGAGAAGGAGGGAAGAATAGAATAGATGGAGCATAGGACATTGGAATTGTTCTACATGATCTTGCAGTGATGGATACCAACCATTTTTAATTTTGCCAAAGTTATACGGTACAAACTGTAAACCATTATGTAAACCCTGACCATGGTTGGTAGCAATGTTTCAATATTTGTACATCAATTGTAACAAATGTACCATGCACATAGCAAATGTTTTTAATAGGGGAGAGGAGGAGAGGAGGAGATGTTGTGTATATTTTCTATACGACTTTTCTGTAACCTAAAGCTTCTTTGAAGATAAAGTGAAAAAAAAATAAGACCCTGAGGTAACATACAGAAGAAATTGTCACTGTACATAAAAGATAACAGATCTCACAGTGATGAAAGAAACACTGAAAAAAATATTTTTATTGTACTCTCTTTTAAAAAATTTTTTACTTTTATCTTTATTTTAATTTTTTATTCTTTTTATGTTTCATTCTTGTGTTTTATTTCTTCTTATTATTTTAATTTCTTATTATTTGCATTTGCTTTTTTTTTAGCTTTGTTTTGGGGAAGGTTATGTATTGCTAAAGGGTCACAATTGTGGCAGGGGAGAATCACAGGTGTGTGGTGTCAGTGATGGTGGCATGTGTGGGGAAGGGAGTGTTGCAAATGGGACTTGCTGCTATGGCATATGAGAATCTTCAAGCGCTCTTGGGACGTTGTTTCAGTGGGTGGAGACCCACACAATAACCAAAGAATACTGAATTACCATCCTGGGAATTCCTGCTACATTCTTTAACAGTGCAACAAGAATCTCCTGAGGACATGGGCAGTGCCTAGCAAAGCAGGACAGACCATTACACAAGGCCTTTGATATTGATGGTTGTTCTTATGAACCTTTTCTTGAGAAATTGAAAATTAGCCCATTATTATATATTGCCTAAGTGTTACCTCCTTAAAGCATCCTTGTTGCTCAAATTTGGCCTCTCTCTAAGCTAAACTCTGCATATAACATACTACCTTCCCCCTGGAGTGGAATGTGACTGCCATCACGGCTAAGATTTCAAAGTGAGTCTGCAGGTCATTCCAGAGTTTACACTATGCACATAGCAGAAGGATCTTGTGACTTTACCATGGTAAACAGTGCCTCAAACAGTGGGGCTCTTGAGGTCTCTAGAGACATCTAGGAACTATAGACAGGTCAGACAATCTCAGGAATTTGGTACCCTGTCAGTGGGCTTTACTTTGGAATATATGTTCCCCAATGAATCAGATTATGGCTCATTTAAAATTTTCCTACACATGACTCTTTTGCCCCTTTTATTTGAACCTATACTTAGCACTATACCCATTAAATATATGCACTAACATCCTAAATCTCCTGGCTTTTCATATGCTGGTTGAACCCAGAATCTCAGCAGAGTTGCAGCCAACACCTACTTTCCAGTTCATCTGACATGCCCATGACAATGAACAACATGATGATGATGAACAACACCCATGCCAAATAAACAGAAAGTATCTACAACTGCAAGCATGAGAGTTCCATCCATCTGGCCTATGAGATCTAAGACCCCTCTGAAGCAGAAACAGAGTGGGCAACTCCATCCTAAAATCCTCAAGATTGAGGAATGAACAAACATAGGATAGGAATGCAACTAAGGACTAAAGGAGACTTATTATTCTAATAATGGAACAACTTGTAATATTGAAATAAAATCAGTGGCCACCAGAGGTTCTAGGGGAAGTGGAAGGAAGAATAACTGTAACATGGGGTATTTTTGGACATTGGAATTGTTCTGAATGACATTGCAATGATGGATACAGGTCATTATACATTTTGCCAAAACCTATAAAAAAGCACAGTGCAAAGTGTAAACTGTAATGTAAACTTTTGATCATGGTTTGTAGCAATGCTTCAATAAGTGTTCATCAACTGCAACAAATGCACCACACTAATCAAAGATGCTGTTAATGTGGAAAAGTGTGAGAGGGGAAAAGGTAGGTGTATGGTAAGCCCCTATATTTTCAATGTATCATTTATGTAATCTAAAGCTTCTTTAAAAATAAAATTTTTAAAAAATAATAAAATAAAATAAATTGTAGGGGTTTACAAAAGCTGTTTCTTTGATGGTAAAAAAGAAAGAAAGAAAGAAACCTCTGCCAATGCTAGGAAAGGAAAAAAGAGAAGACACATTATTATAATATTAGATATGAAAGAGGGTTATCATTACTTATCCACAGATATTTAAAGTATAGTAAAAGAATATTATCAAAGTTCTATGTCTTTCTGATGGTTAGGCTCATGTGCCAACTTGGTCACATAATGATGTCTAGTTGTTTTGTCAAACAAACACTGGCCAAATTGTATTGTGAGGACATTTTTTAGACTTAAATCATCAGTGAGTTAATTGTGCTATGATTGATTACATCTGTAATTGTCTGAGGAGATTGTCTTCTGCAATGAGAGATGTCTCATCCAATCAGTTGACAGCCTTAAAAGAAGTGATTTCAGTAGTCAGAAGAGAGAATTCTCATATCTCCCAGACATCCAGCTACTCTTGGGGAACTCATCCAGGACCTTCATTGGAGTTCCTGGTTTGCAGCCTGCCTTGTGGAATTTGGAACTTGTGTATCCCTCTGCTCAAGTGAGACAATTTTATAAAGTCTCATAATGTTTACAGATATCTCCTGTTGGTTCTGTTTTCCTAGAGAAGTCCTGAAATTGAAAACTTATATGAAATAGACTGTATTCTTGAGAGACAGAAATTACTAAAACTCACACAAGAAAAAATGGATAATTTGAATAATACTTTATTTATTAAATAAATTGCACCAACAATTGATAACCTCCCCCCAAAAGAAAGCACTAGGCCCAAATGGTTTCAATTATTTATTCTATCATATATATAGGGAAGAAATGAGACCAATTCTTTTCCAACTGATACAACAAAACTTAAAGAGGAAAGAAGAAATACCTTATTACAAAGAACTATTAAATATACTCTGAAAAATAAATTTAAATTTCAAAAATGATAATTGTTGAGTAAATTCAAGAGCTGTTTGTGGGAGAGTTGTCAGCAGATGGGGGAAAATAGCAAAACAATTATCTCAAAACATATTTTATAAAATTATGATAATACTGGCATCAAAGTTTGTAAAGCTATATGAAAATTAAATGTAATAAAAATTAATACAATAATTTAAACATATATATGTAAATAGAATAATAATATAATGCTATTCCAGGACTACAAATTATATAGTTCAAAATTTAAATATATTTTGAACTTTAAAATGATGTTATGATAACATATGAGTAGGTCCAGTGAGTTAATAAACAAACATGTCAATAGATATCAAAAAGTGCTTGAGGGACCAGATGTGGTTCAAGCAGTTGAATGCCTGTTTCCTACATGGGAGGATTAGGTTCAGTTCCTGGTGCCTCCTTAAAAACAAAAACAAAAAGACCAAACAACAAGCAAGCAAACAAACAAACAAACAAAAAACTTAGTGGGGCTGGTGTGGCTCAGGGTTTAAGCACTGGCTTCCCACATAAGAGGTCCTGGGTTCACTCCCTTATCCCAGTACTTGAAAAAAAAAGGACTTGATAACATCCAGGTTCCATTCATTATTTAAAAAGTCCTTTGAATAAGATTATATGGATATATTCTTAATATGCTAATAAATAAAACATATGCTTATAAGAAACCTAAGAATTCCAGTGCCATACTTTTTGATAATCTCTTCTCACTTTCTCACTAAATTTCAAGCAAGAAGATGAAGAATGAAGAATCTTACTATTTCCACTAGCATTTAGGATTGGTCTTTCTGAATGAATTATTGATTGCAAATGTGTAGTAGTTAATGATGCTAGTAGTGCTCAGAAAGCATGGTAATCTCAAGGCAAACTAAATGGAAAGAGAGAAACCAATCAAACTTTTGTCTTTTTTGTAGAAGTTTCAACCCTCCAGCAAAGTGCTGATTTGATTTCAGCTCAGTATCTTGAATTTTCTTACATAGTGGAGTTAGTTGAATTTATTTATGGAGTCACACTATACTAAAAAGGGACACTTTCTTTTGAGAATTACAATAATTCATTCTGCCAAAGCTCAGTTGTTCCACCTGTGAATAAATGAAACATTGCCAATGCAGAGTCCTGAGAAGTCAGAGAATTGGGGAATTTCCTTGCTGTCTGTTCCTGTAACTTCTTCTAGATGTCCCTTGGTAATGGGTGATACAGCCTGACAGATTACTGGAATTGGAGGAAATCCTCCAAATGAGAACCGAGTCATGATGACACCTAAACTGCCACTGAGAACAATCTTATTAACAAGTGGCCAGTGGGAAAAGACAGCTAGCTCTCCTTATCTCTCTCCCCATCCATGAGAAAATTTCAGAGGAAAATGAATCAGAAAACATCATTTGAATCCACATGACAACAGAATATTAAATTAAATATTTTTTTGTTTATTTTTACACCTGTGGCTCACTGATGAAGAACTGAAAATTATAGAAATGATAACTATGAAAATGAAAAATATTTTGTTCATTGTTAATATGTAAGTTATAAATGCAGAGTATAAAATGAACATATGAGATATTAATATTCAGGGACAGATTATGATTTCACATGGTTCCCTGTTACATAAAGATTGACAAGGACCCAGTCAACATGTATGATTATTAAACAAATAAAAAGAACTTTTAAAATATGTAATATGTCACTATACATATAATGATAAAGATGCCAGTCTACTCTATTGGCAAAATCTACCATTTTGTCTATATAGTCTATCATTTGATGGTCTCTACTGACAAAATTTATAGAAAATCACCAGGAAAAAATATACATTTCTGAGATCTTCAGAAGGAATGGCAAAATGAAAATGCTGACCTTATAGCCAAAATACTATTATGGTAAGCAGCTCATTTATCTGAAGCTTGATTAACTCCTCAATGTTTATTATTTTTTAATAAGGATGAAAAGTATTCCAAAGGACTTTAAATTGATGAGTCTAAATTTAAAAGGAGGAAATTTGTGCATTTATAACCCATATACCAAGAGGCAGAGTAGCATTGTGATTAAGAACACGGATTTTAATCAAATGTGGATCCAGACTGGATGATTTTAATGTGGAATTGAGTGTTATGAACTTGGAATCATTTTTACCTGCTACTAAATTAACTGCTACATCCCAGACTAGAGAGGAAGATCCACATACCTCAAATTGTTTCTGGGTTAAAACTTATTAATAACAGATAGTTTGGAAGGAAGAAGATAAGGGGAAAAAAACCATCATTTTTCTATACTGGTGTTTAGAGCCAGACATGTGGACAAATGCAAGGTTTAATAGCAACTTCCTAGGAAGCTTTTGAGAACCACCTGCTTTATGTTTACCACAATGATTATTGGTGTACATTTCCTGGAAACTCTTAGAATTGTTGTAGCTTCCCATGAAAACCTTAAGAGCCAGTCTCACAGCTTCATGTGGCTTCTTTCACCATTTGCTTCCCCAAATCCTCCTAACATTTTAAGGCTTTTAATCACTGGATACATAGAATAGCTGTTTCTAATATGAATCCTGATCAGCACAGCTCCTAAGAATGAGGTGGTCTAGATTTTTCTGACTCTCTTTAAGGAAGAAAATACGACCTTAAGACTTTAAATTCCAAGCTCAGAGCAAGTGTAGGAAGCCTGAGTTGCTGTGCCTGACCTAAAACAATCTTTTATTTTTTTATAGTCATAAATTCAGGCTATGAAAGCCATATTTCTTGTCCTGTCAGTGGCTGAATAGCATTGCAAATTTTATTCATAGTCTTTCTAACTTGTTTTTCAATTAATGACAATGAGCAGGAAAGAGTAGGATTCTGATAAAATGTAATGGGGTTATTTGGGCAGATTCCAGCAATTCTTAGTACCTTGAACCCAGAAAATAACAGAACATTCATTTCTTGCTGAACATTCACTGTATGCGTTCTTCTATCTGTCTGAGGAATTTAGACTCATATTGCCTAAGTATCTTGGAGTACATTCACCTGAGGTAGTTGACCCACCATCAATCATTATTTTTATGTTTATAAATATACTTAAGCTGTACAGGACACAAAGAAATGAATAGAAAATTTGACTCAGGAATAGGTACTCTTTAATTGCCAGACTGTATCAACTATATTGGTAGAAATTTGTTTAATATTTTCATTTAAGTAGTCCATTGTTTTGCTGTGAAGCCACACTTTCCTTGACCACTAGGGCAAAGTCTTAACCCTGTTAGTACAGTGAAGTGAAGACAACATTCTCCCTAACCTTTTGCCTACAGGCCCAATACTCTCAGAGTAATGAGTTGGTGACCTGGCTTCCCACATTCCTGGGGGACAGGCCCACCCCTCTCACAGCTATGGGCTGTTGACCTTATCCTCCCTAATCCTTGGGGAATGTGCTCCACCCTCTCTGTCCACTGGGGCAGCAAAACTCTCTCTGAACAGTGAACGGGAATATCCATGCTCTTCAACTGCTGGGGTAAATAGACCCTCTGTACACACATGGCTGGGGTTCCTCTCTTCACCAAAGATGTCTTAATTCCAGATCTCAGCTTCTATGGTTTTCCTATTAAAGTTGTTTCCTCTTCAATCTCTCCCTTCCATGTCCCTTTTATTCTGGGCGGACAGTAATTTTGTCCATACAGCTCTATCAAAGAGTTTATTGGTTTAGCATGCAGGAAGCAGGGGTCCAAGCCATCAGACAGTAATCAAGTCTTTCTTAGATAACTACATTTTCAATTCTAACTTACAAGTTCCAAGTTAAGTCAATTCCTCAAATGGAGCACTATCATCTGGGAGCTCGATCTGCAGAGACTTGGAAATTCCAGAATCAGTTTCTATTTTCTTTGTACCCAACAGTTCAGACGTCAGCTTATCTCACTCACCTAGCATTTTACGATAAGTTGTAAGGAGAATCCATACCACGTTCTCTGAGTTTGCTTTGGAAAATTCTTCCGGTAAATGCCCAGATTCACCATTTTTCAAATTCTGCCTTCCATAAAACACCAGGAGTTAATCTTACTAAGTCCACTTTGACTTTAAAACATGGATCACCTTTCTTCCAGTTTCCAAAAATAGTTTCATAATTTACTTCTAAGGCATCATAAAAAGTCTCTTCAGCATCCACATTACTAACAGTCTCTTCAAAGTAATTTAGGACTTTTCCATCAAGCATCTCACAATTCCTTCAAAAAGTGCCCCTTACCCATTTATAAAACCATTCCAAAATTTTGGTAATCTCAAAAGCACTACTCCACTTTGGGTACAAAATTCTGTATTAGCCAAAGGAGTGCTGATGCAAAATACAGAAATTGGTTGGTTTTTATAAAGGTTATTTATTTGGTGTAGAAGATTGCAGTTATGAGGACATAAAGCATAAGTTACCTCCCTCACCAAAGTCTATTTCCATGTGTTAGAGCAGGATGGCTACAAACATCTGCAAGGGTTCAGGCTTCCTGGGTTCCTCTCTTCCCGGGGCTTGCCTCTTTCCAGACTCAGCTGCTCTGCTATCTCCACAAGGTCAGCTATAGACTATCAGGCAAACAGCTGATCTATCTTCCTGGGGCCTCTGCCATGTCTAATTGAGCCTTCTTTCTGCCTTTCTGTGTGCTTACTTCCTGGGCTCAAGCATTAAAACTCCAAACACCCTTCTCTGTGGTGCAGTTTCCCTGTGAGTCCCCACCCACAAAGAGGGTCAAGACAAAGGCGGAGTTCATGTGCCCCAGGGGGATGGGGAGGATGGAACAGAAAAGATCAAACAGGGGGTATTTAGTTGTCAGGGGAAATATTTTTCATTACCTTACAGTGATGGACACAGGACAACGTAACTACCATCAAAAATTATTAAACTGTACCGTCTAAAATGTAAACTATACTGTAAACCATTGACAAAGTTTGGTAGCTATATTTAACTATCTGTATAGCAGTTTTAACAATGCTACCATGCACATACAAAAAGGTTTTAATATGGGGTGAGGAAGGGCGGAGGAGGTTGGTTATATGAGAGTCTCTAGTATTTGTGTGTGACTTTGCTGTGACCTAAAACTGAGATTTGGAAGACACTGGGGAGTGAGAGGGGGAAGGTGCCAGGATACAAACTGGACTCCTGATAATGCAGTGATGAAAGGAAAAATGTTTTAAATATATATATATATATTTAATTTTTTTAGTTTTTTCCCATTTTTTGAATATCCCAATCCTTTAATTTTATTTTGTTTTCAGTGTTTTTTTTTTTTTTGAGTTTACATGTATTTTGACTCTTATATTTAAACTTATCATTATTATTTCATTTTCCTATTAATTGTATTTGACTATAATATGGGCTTCATCTTCAAGGAAGGTTTGGGTCACAGAAGGGTTACAATGGGGGTGGGAGAAGATCACTGGTGAGGGGTGTCTGGGATGGGGGTTTCATGGGAGGAGGTTTACCTGCATATACATGAAAGGTATATAAAATTGTTCAAATGATCAAGGGGTGGGGGGGCATGGTCACAGTGGGTGGAGAATCACTCAATAAATAAAAGACTACTGAATTCCCAGCCTGGAGAGCTCTGCCACATTCTCTATGGGAGTAGCAATAGTCCCCCAAGTACAGGGACAGTGTCTGGCAAAGGAGGATGGTCCACTAATGGGTTCTTGTTATTGATGACTAGCCTTAGGAGTCTTTTCTCTTGTAATTGAAACTTAGCCTATTGTTATGGGGTGCCTAAGGGTTGCCACTTGACAGCCTCCTTGTTGCTCAAATGTGGCCTCTCTCTAAGCCAAGCTCAGCATATGAATGCTTTACCTTCCCCCCAGCGTGGGACATGACTCCCAGGGATGAGACTCCTTGGCAATGAGGGATTTATACCAAGTGCCAACTGGCAATATGATTGGAAAAACACCTTGAATAAAAAGGGGAAAAGGTAAAGACAAATGTGTTCATAGGGCTAAGAGACTTTAAAGAGAGTCAGGAGGTCATCCCAGAGGTAACACTTACACACACCCCAGTAGGATCTTATAGAACACCAAAATGGCTATCACCCCACACAGAGAGCCTCCTGAGGCTCTGGAAAAACCCTGGTCCTATATAAGGGGAGATAGCTCCAGAGATTGATATCTTATCATTGGGCTATATTTTGGAATCTCTGGTCCTGAGAGTGACAGAGTTGGACTCAAATAAGTCCTCCCTGCACATGGTCCATCAGTCCCTTCTATTCAAACCTATATGTGGTGTAGAGTTTGTAGGTATACTTCCAGAGACTGGAGCCTTTGGCCTGCCAATGTGCCAGTTGTGCCTGGAATCTCGGTTGAGCTGCAATTCCTACTCTACAGCTCAATGGACTCACCCAAGTCACCAGGTAAGGAGATGATGATGGACACTGGCCATCCCAGGGAATGGAGAGAGTCTGCAGCTGCAGGCAGGATAATCCCATCCACCTTATCCATGAGATATAAGCCCCCTCTAACTTGGAGGTAGAGTGGACAACACCATCCCAGACTCCTCAGGATTGGGGAAGAGCTATGGACTGGAGTGGACTTACTGGTATTCTGTTGTAGACATATTATTATTCAAGCAATGGAAGAAATTACAACATTGAGGTGGAGCCAGTGGCCACTGCATCTCTGGGGGCAGGGAGAGGGAAATGCAGTTGTAGTGCAGGGGCTTTTTTGGGACTTGGGAATTATCCTGAGTGACATTACAACGACAGATATAAGCCATTTTACATCAACATATGGCATGCTGAACTGTGTGGGAGAGAGTGTGGTCTACAATGTGAACTATGGTCCATGCTTGGTGGCAAAGTCCCAGGATGTGTGTTTCCATTGCAGGTGATGTGCCACACTAATGAGGGATCTTTGTGTGCGAAGTTGTAGGAGGTGTGGGAGGTAGGGAACATGGGAATCCCTGTAATTTTTGTGTGACATTTGTGTAATCTAAGCATCTTTTAAAATACAAAAAATAAAATAAAAAAAAGAAAAAAAAACTAATAAAAAAATAAAATAAAACGCTGAATCTCACAGTCTCTTGTCCCATTTACTTCTCAAGTCCAACTTCTTTGACCTGTCAACTCTTGTATTCAAAATAGACCTCCATATTTTAAAATATTATTGGCATCATGATTGTATGATTTATTAATTTTATTGATTTAGTTTGATCCTTTAGTGTGGTCAGAAAGGACTTGTCTTTAACAAACAAACTCATTATCATCCAATAATCATTTTTAAAAATATTGTCTCAAAATTTTTGCAAAATCTTTGTTCTATATTTACAGTATTATATTCTTCTGAATACCATAATTTGTAAAAGTGTGTTTGTTTTTCTAACACTTTAATCTAATGTTATTCTGAAATATATTAAAATATATTAATTATATTAAATAATTAAATTAAATGACAGGGTTTCTTAAGAGACTTTAAAAAAAAACCAGAGAACTCTCCTGAAGTCAAGGGAGAATACATAGATAGATATGGCTTGAATATTATATGCTCTGGTTAAAGGAGATGGTGGGAAAGGTAACGACACAGTAGAAAGCAGGCAGAGGAAGGGTCTGTCAGTTCTGGTAAATTCGTACCCTAAAAGAATATCTGACAAAAATATCACCAAAAAGAAATATCTAACCCCAAATTTCAATCGTGACCATGGAGAAAAACTCTGATATAAGTTGATATATTATACACATATACACACACACACACACACACACAAAACAGGGCACTAGATTTGAGAGAAGAGGAGTCTCTAGGTGTAATCAAGAATTTTAAGCAAAATTTCTGGAAGAAATTCACATTTTCAAAAGCCATGGAATGGGTGAATTAGTACACTGCTTACTAGGTATTTCTGCACAGAGTGAAATGGAAAATTACAATAAAATTGTACATATGAAATAAATGAAGGAGATATTTATAAAATACAAAGCCACAGAAAAATATGGAGAGAATAAGAGGCTGAGAGGAGGGGTGTCAGTGGGGGCAAAGGAGAAGCAAGGTGGTGGGGGATGGGCCTTGGGTGCACCTTCCACTAGGCACTCCCTCCCCCACCAACTGAATCTCTGTGGCTGTTACAAGCCCTATGATGTCACCTCAGAACTCAAGGCTGGAGTGTGCTTTCTCAGTGCCAATTGCCTGAGGCAGCACTTGGCTGTGGATGATGGAGAGTGTTTTCTTCATTATGATTTATATCAGTACCAAGTGGCTGAGCCCATACTCAGCTACCTGGGTCCTGGATTATCTTTTCTTATTCCTGTGTGTAGTGGGGCTCTTAATCATCTTGCTCCACTACAGGCAGAGGAAGTTGATATTCCAGAGAGTAGAACAACATCTGGACTCGAGTGAGGTAAGGGACCCTGAGATCAGTCTACAGTAGAAAGTCAGTTTTCTCCTTTCCCACTTCCCAGTTTTCTAAGTCCATTATGTAGATACAGAGGCTAAGCTCTCAGAGAGAAAAGACCATCATGTAGGGAGCAGGGAGGGGACGGCAATATTGGAGTCAGGCAATCATTTCAATCAAACCTCACAGATCATCCATGTGGATGTGGCAGAGGACTCAAGGATAAATTCCTTTACCCCTTTTTTTGTGGCTATGGATTGTAATGTTTAGGAAGTTCAGGGTATTCAACTGAAGACAGTTCCTCAACACTTGCTCACTGTCCATATCCCACATCAAGTATCTCAGTGCCATTCCTGGTCCATGTGGTAGGGCTCAGGGTGAGAGGAGTTCTGAGCCTCTGGAAGGCTCAGTGAGATATTCTTGTCCAAGCTGTGACATCAGAGACCAGCATCCTTTTGTAAGGCCATACATGCTTCTGTGGGTTGGAGGTTTTGTGCTGGGTTCAAAAGAGGATTTCTGACAGGAAAATGCCTCCTGACTAAAAGTCAATTGATATCTCATCCAGAAAAATTTATTTGTTATTCAAAAGATGAAAAAATAATCAATGGAATTAACTCACTTAAAATGTTTAACAAATACAAATGATATGTTATTCATGGATAAGGTTCTGAAGGTTTCCTTGAAAAGACAGATTGTATCCCATGATTTGTATTTTCTTTTTGGTTTTACAGCATCAGTGCAGAGGCAAGAAAGTGGAGAAAAAAGGCGAATTTACAGGTAATGTTCTGGTCTCCAACATATGAACTCAAAGGGTTAATTCAGGTCCCAATCCCTAACAGCCAAAGTCTCCTTCATAATCTGAGCCTGTCAGTTGTTAAACACCCTCTCAGACAGCAAAGGTCCCAGAGGGCATGATCTTAAGGAGGACAATCAAACCCTGGGACACTCTCACATCCCACACATCCTTGAAAAGAAAGAGGGAAGGTGCTGTAGATGCGGCATGTGTGAGACACAGTGAACAAATGTGGTGGGTTGGGAAGGCAGGAATTGTGCAGCCTGCTAGGGACAAAGTTTAATTGCTCTAAACCTGAGATTCCTCCTGTGAAATAAGTTTATTTCAGTTTAATTTACATGACATTTGTAGGGATCACATGATACATTTAGTGTGAAATTCCTTGATAAAAGATTGCACGTTAAACGTGTGTGAGCCTCTCCATTGTTACCCTTGACCATTTGACATTGTAGCCTCATCCTTGGAGCTCTTAGAATCTATTTCTCTAAAAAGCTCACCCAACGGGCTGTGACATGCAACCCCTTTGAGGGTGTTTTATTCCTGCCCTCACCTCATGTAACGCAGTCTCCTGTCTTTCCAGCTTGAAAAGCTTGCCATGGAGGTGCCGTGGGTACACCAGGTGTGAGTCCTCCTTAGAAAAGGTGATTCATCTTTATCCCTCCTTTACTGCTCACCCTCCTGAGCATGGCTTGTGCTCTCCAGGTTCCCAGAGCAGGGGGGATAAGTGAGGGGACCACAGAGAGAAGAAATGCATTGGAAAGCCATGGGGAATAGGTAAAATTTCTGCTAGAAAATCAGGAATGTGAGGAATCAGTTGGGACATGAGGCAACAGCAGCCTTTCCCCCAGCCAGGCCTACTAGGGCTTCCTGCCCCCCCTTTTTCCTCTGACTAAAGCCTCTACTTTGTTTCCTGTAGCCCCCTGCACTAGTAATCTGGACTGGCCAGACATTCTGATTTTTCCTGTCACCTGTTGGTCTTTCTACCTCCCTGGGATGGCCATCTGCCTAAGGGGGACCTTGCTGAGGATGTTGCTCCCTCTGCACCTCCTTCAGTATCCTGGTGTCTGGCCACCAGGCTGCCTCCATACCCACAGAATAACCAGCCTGTTACATCTCTGGCTGGGTTTTCTGTCCTTGCCTCTGCCAGCTCACTCTTCCCTCCAGGGGCAAAACCCTCTGAACCTTTGTGGGAGGCCCCGGCAGCACTGCTGGAATTGAGAACCTTCCTCCAGGTGGTGGCTGGGTAAGGCCACAATCCCTTTGGAGACACCATCCTGGTCCTTTCCTTTCCCTCCTCTTTCCCTCCCTTTTCCTCTTTCCTCCCTTATCCCACACTGGCCATCCTGTCAACAAGACCATCCCTAATATCCTTACCCTTATCCCTGACTTCTGAATCCTACATGACATTTGTTCCCATATTCCCATCCCTGTTTTTATCTTTACCCTGAGAGCCTCCTCAGCCCTGCTTCCTGGGTTCCCCTAACCTGGCACCTCTTTTCTAGTTTGCCTTGTCTACCTGTCACCCCTGCCACCAACTGTTCCATCTTTGCCTCAGGTGGCTTTTGACCCATTCCACTTTCTCTCCCTCTGTTTCTATCTTTTCTCACCCTCATCCCTGTCCTACTCTTTATCCTCTGACCACTTGCTTGCCCTGCACCTGCTCATCTCTTCCCTTTCCTTGCCTTGCCTCTCCCCTTACCCACCTCTCTGTCATCAGTGCACCTGCTAAGTTCAAGGGCAAGAGGCATCCCCGCACCCCATCCACTTGCCCTATCCCTGACTTTCCACCAGGCCAGTAACACCAATAACATCATGGCCAATCCTAGACAATCCAGGTGTAGACTGGGCAGTCACCCTGCACCACTCACCCCTGCAAAAGTACCAGCTGCTGCTGTTCCCACTTCACAGTCAGTAGTATTCAACCCCTCCATTGGGGTTGGAATGAAAGTGGATCTAGAGCCACAGCTCCAGAACTGCCCAATTGAGTTGAGCTTTGAATCAGGTAGGTTATCTTCTGGGGCCACTCACTGCCATGCCTGGAGTGGGACCAGTAGGTCCTGGCTGCTTCTCAGATGGGGGTGCTTCTTGGGAGACCAGGGAGAGCAGCCTCTGGCAGCAGGACCTCCCTAAATCCTTACAAAGAAGCCCTGCAATAAGACTACATTCCATGCACTTCTCAAATAGGAGGGCAATGTAAACTCCACCTTAGAACATGTCTGCCAGAAAAAGGCTGATGGACCCCAAGGCCAAGGGAAGAGAAGCTCCCCACCAGAACAGAGATTTTCTTGACACCCTTTGTTCCATGATGCTACCAGGCCCAGAAGAGAACACCCAGAGTTCACCAAAGACAAAAGACCAAATATAATGAGGAGGGCCCTCCATTGGCTGTTGAAGAAGAACAAGAAGAAGGGGCAGGAAGGACCCCTGAAAGCAGGCAAAGGAGGACCAGCTCCTGGGATGTGCTCCTATCTGGAAGAAAATAATACCAATTTAGGTGTTCCCTGACTCGAGCTTCAGCATATGTTGCCAGTCAGTGTTGCCGGTCAGGACCTGGGTCCGTGAAAACGGTGCCGCGGAAGAGAAAGAAAGAATAAGACAAAAAGAGAAGAGAGACTAGGATCAGGGGACTCTCCGTCTGATATGGATAGAATCCATAAACAGTGAGACACAGGGGAGTCCAGGCAGAGACTGGGGCTTAAGGAAGCCCCAAAAAGGCATCAATGACAAAAAGTGCACTTTGAGGACACCTCCAGTTTTCTAATTTATTTTCCTTCCTCTTCCCCCAGTGAACGCCTCCTACCAGGAGCATTGTTTTACCCCGTGGAGGTGAAAGAGCCAGAACCCTCCGAGTGTTTTTTAAAGCAGGGAAGACTGTGTTGCACAGGGTGGGAAACGTGAAATTATCTTCCTGCTCTCTGAGGAGTCAATAAAATTTATTTTCTTGTTTGTGATAATTTGTTATTTATCAAACAGCTCATACACCAAGCAACAAACAATGGAAAAAGCAAAACCCCACAGTATACACAACTTCCTGACTTACATTATGTCAGTGTAATCAGAATTTCCCTCAATTTATCATTCTTAAATGTGACTTTGTATGTGGGTAATGTCTCAACTCTCAGGCAACACTTACAACTTGTCCTATGTGAGCCATACTTAGGAGCAATGTCTCAAAATATTGACAGATTACTAATACTTTTATATAGCAACTAAGAAATCCTTTGTGTTTGATTTTTTGGAAATAGATTATTCAAGTTTTTTTATTTATATGTATATTTTTAAAGGTGCTTAGATTACCTAGATATTACACAGAAATTACACGGATTCCCATGTTCCCCACCCACACCTCTAACAACATCCTACACAAACATCCTTCATCAATGTGGCATATCACCCGTACTGGATATACACAGCTTGGGGCCTTGCCACCAAGCATAGACCACAATTCACATCGTAGACCATGACATTGTTTTGATCTGATGAAAAGTGAGAAGACAGGTGGACAATGTCCTTAAGCGATATATGTTACTGATGACTTAGTAGAGTGACAGTCTTTATTTCATCCTCACAGTTAGTTTTGTAATTCCTAGGGATTCCTAGAATAACAGTATGCTAACTGTAAGCAGACACTAATTAGACGAATTGAAAAACACAATACAAAATTAAAACCAATTTTACCAAAATGTCCCTAAATTTCTCTTAAACCTGGTACACCCTTCAATTTTATGATCCTTGCCATAAATATTTGTTTAATGAAGGGCAAATGTTTTAAAATTATGCATAGATTATACTGAATTTCACTGTTACTAGCTCCTGTGGTAATTATTGTCATAAGAAATTTCCCTCCAAAACATTAAAATTTTTGATTTGGTCAATGTTTAAATGTTTCTCTCTTTCTCTCTCTGTCTCTGTCTCTAACTCATTCTCTCTTCTCCATTTCTATATAAAATGAGTTTTAATAATTTGGCTTTACTAAATGAAAAAAGTGAGTCCTGGATCACACATATATTTATGGAAAGCAAGTTCATTAAAGTCATTTACTCATCTTAGAGTTCCATATTATATTTACTTTTATCTAATTAACATTCTCATTTGCATAGAAGAAACCATTTTGTGGATAAAAGAATGATGTATTAGTTTGTTGCTTTCATTGAATATTATCATTATATGAAAATTGTTAAGAGAGCAAATGGATGTGGATCCTTGTACAAATTTCGGTGATATTAGGTAAAGTGATTTGCCATAATCCCTAGGACTGTGAATACTATAAGATTTCACAATCATATTTATGCTGTCAATTGGAAAAAGACAAATTTGCAGATTTGATAAAGGTTACTGAGCAAGTGACATTTTGTCGATCAGAAGGGAGATCATGCCAAGGGGAAATGAATCAGTAAACCATTTAAAAGAAGGGAAGGTACTGTAATTGGTGGCAGAAGGGGAAATCAAATTGTAAGTGTGAGGGGTCAACATGCCATTGCTGGTTATGAGATAGAAGGAGGTAGGGAGCTGTGTGAGGAAGAATGCAAGTAAACCCTGGGAGCTGGGAAATGAGGGGCTCCTATGGAGGCCAGGGATGGGATTCTGCAATGTGAATGAGATTCAAACTGGATTGAAAATTTGGAAATTCAAAATAATCAGCACAAACTTGCCCCTTATATAACAGCCCTGACATTAGAAATTCTCTGAAGAACATGGAATCATTTAATGATACACAGGGGTCTTTACCATTCATAACACATTTATTCAAATCATCATGGGCTGTCTTCTGTCAGTGACATGCTTGGCGGTATAAGGTAGGATCCCAGGACGTTGGGTTTAGGGGATAGATGGGGACATCCTTAGCTCTTACTGAGTGTCTTGCTTTGACTGCTCAAGGCAACAAGAGGATGGGAGGAAGGTGACAGTGGTGTTGCTTCCCGAACCTTTTCTGGGTTTCTGCACCGCACCTGCTCAGAGGTCTGTTTGTCCTCATCTATTTTTAGAAGAAATATGACAAAATGCATTAAGACATTTGGGAACTGTTCATATGAAGACTACTAAAATTAGACTTTATCATACTCCTTCTCATCCTCTAGCTTCATATGGGTGTGTGGGGGGAGAACAGGCAGAAGTGGGGTGATTGGGATTAGAAAGGAAAGCATCCCACTCAGCTACCAGAATGGGTAAAATTACTTTTAGAGATCCCAAAATTTTGAGGAGGAGTTTGGAGCTAATGAAACCCTGTGTTCACAGTCAATCATGAAACTGGTTCCTCTGATGAGGAATAGTTGCTAACTGCCCCAAGAATCCTTTCCTGTACAGCTCAAGGCAGGAAGAAATGCACTGCTTCCCACCTCATTGTTTAGCCTCAGTGGAATTCTGTAGAGGCACAGCTAGTTCCCTTCTCCACCCTCACATACTTGGTATCAGGAGGGAACAGGAAACATCGAGATCTCTGGAGTCTAGGCACA
>JAKSZT010054225.1:715138-732083 GCA_026826555.1 Tolypeutes matacus
AGTTTTCAATTAGCAATAATCGTGCCTCGGATAAACCTCATTGGCTACGATACTGCCACTGCACAAAGCTGCCAGTTGGCACTTGGTATTAATCCCTCGTTGCCAGGGAGGCTCATCCCCGGGAGTCATGTCCCACGTTGGGGGGAAGGTAATGCAATCATATGCTGAGTTTGGCTTAGAGAGAGGCCACATTTGAGCAACAAGGAGGCTCCCAGGTGGTCTATGATTCTTAATTAAGAGCATAGCAATACTTTCCATGATTGGAGTTTAATATTTTCTTTCTTATTGCATGGGTCTCCACCCACTGAGATAACACACTCTGACAAGATGAACATTTTCATATTCCACAGAAGCACGCCCCAGGTGCACCCTACCCCACATATCCCCCCATCCCCAATACCCTGCACCTGGAATCCTGCCCTGCCCTGCCATATTTGTCAAAGAACATTCCCATCATTGTAGTTTTAATCACATACCTACAAATCCCCAGACCAAAGAGCCAGCTTTTGGTTTCATTAATATCCTTATTAATTTTCAGTACTCAATTTCATTTGTTTCTGCTTTAATATTTATTATTTATTTTCTTTTGTTTGCATTAGGATTTTATTTTTCTTCTTTCTCCAGTTTCCTAAGGTGGGAACTTTGATTAGTGATTTTAGAACTTTCTTCTTTTCTAATGTGTGCATTTATTGCTATGTATTTCCCTCTAAGCATTGTTTTACTAAACCCTAAAATTTGGATAAGATGTATTTTAATTTTCATTTTTAATTCAAAATATTGTTTTAATTTCTACTGAGATTTCTTTGATCCTTCTTTTATTTAGAATTTTGTTGTTTAATCTCTAAATATTTTGAGATTTCCAAGATATCTTTCTGGTTTTGGTACCTTTTTAATTCTATGGAGGTCTTTGCATGATTTGTATTCTTTCAAGTACTTTAAGGTGTGTTTTATGGCTCAGGGCATGGTCTCTCTTGGTGAATAAATGTTCCATGTCTGCATGAGAAGAATGTGTATTCTGCTGCTGTTAGATGAAATATTCTATAAATGTTAACTACATCCAGTTGTTCAGTGGTGATGTTCATTTCAACTATATCCTTACTGATTCTGCCTGCTGGATCTATCAATTACTGATAGAGGCATTTTGAAGTTTCCAACTCTAATAGCACATTTGTCAATTTCTTTTATTGAAGTCAAATACTGGCCCTGCCAGTTCCTAGGTAAATATTTCCATGGAGGTTGCTCACCTAACTCTAGGTGCCTCTGTTTTCTCATTTATAAAACCTGTGAGCATAGCAGATGACAGCACAGAGTGGTATGTAAACATTTGTTAAAAAATTTTTAAATGGCAAAATCAACACGCTCCACCCTCCCCACAGCTGCCTAATTATAATTTAGATATTCATGTACATCAGGTTGTTGGGAGATAGACTTTTAGTTACTATAAGATTATTATGAAGTTAAGATTTTATTGCAAAAATCATAAATTTATAGCTTGAACTCCTATGTAATCTGCACCCTGATTAAAAAGCAAAGCATTACCAGCTCCCCTAAAAGTCTCTCATTCCCCTTTTTCAGTAATAATTATTATGCTGACTTCTCACAGAATATTTTGACTGTTTTTAAACCAACCTTTTGTTTTAGATTATTTCAAACTATTCCTGAATTGTAAATGTAAATGGAAGTTTAGAGCAATGTTCAGTTCTGTTTCTTGATTCCTTCACACAACATTTTTTAATGGAGTCATCCATTTTTTCACCAGTATTGAAATTGTTCCTTTTCTTATGTTGCTGTAAAGTATTCCATTGTATAAATAGACCACAATTTACTTATCGATTTTACCAATGATTTATATTAAAGTCATTTCCAATATTTTTATATTAATACACTTGCTATAAACATTATTAAATATATTTTTGTGGACATATACACTCTTTTCTCTTAGAAATATACCTAGAAGTGGAATTGTCAACCCATGTGGTAGATGTAAGATGAGCTCTTTTAGATATACTAAAAGGTTTATTGAATATGCTAGACCTATTTGTGTTCCCACCAACAATACATGAAAGTTCCAGTTGCTCAAAATTCTTGCCCTTAAGTGTGACTTTCCATTTCTTTAATTTTAACCATTTGTGTGGTGGTGTAGAGGTATCACATTTATAGATGTCATTTCCAATCACCTGAAAAATAATGCTTTTAAGCACTTTATCTTCTGTTTATTGTCTATAAGACTATCCACAAAAATGGAAAGTCTTTTTCCATACACTTTTTAGTTTTTTTAAAAAGATACTTAGATTACATAAGTGTTAAATAAAAAACATAAGGGATTCTCATATGCCCCACTCCCAACCCCTCCCACATTTTCCCACATTAACAACATCCTTCATTAGTGTGGTATGTTTGTTACAAATAATGAACACATTTTGGAGCACTTCCACACACAGTTAGAAAAAGATGCACCATTTTTTAAATGGCCAAAAGTATACCTTATGCACGCTTCCCTTAGTAGCAATGTATTTTATTATTATTATTATTATTTTTTTACTATTAGGAGGTACTGGGGCTTGAACCTGGGACCTGTGAAGTAGATGGATCTCAACCACTCAGCTATACCTGCTCTTTTGCAATGTCTTTTGAGGAATAGAATTTTTGCTTTATTGAAGTCCAATTTATGAATTTTTAATTTTCATTTTGAGGGCAGTTTGCATCCTGTTTTCTTTCAGAATATTGATTAATTTAGATTTCAATTTTAAATTGGTCAAATAGATCAACTTCATTTCTTGAGTGAGATGAGGACATAATTTTTCATAAGATTATATAGTTGTGTTTCTTGATAGAAAACCCTATGTTCAATTGTAATGTTGTGTGTATTGTATATAATTATATCATATATGTATTGGCATATATTTGGAAAATTTATTCAATTACATTAGTCCATTTCAGTCTCCTTAGATATTGGGAAAAATGGAAATTAAAACTACAATTAGATACCACTACATGACTACAGAATGGCTAAAGATTTTAAAAGTCTAACCATACAGAATAAAGGTGAGAACACAGGGAAAATGAAACATTCACACACTACTGACAGGAACATAAAATGGTGCATCCACTTTGATAACATTTTGGCAGTTTCTGAAAAAGTTAAAAATGCACTTTTTGCATAATCCAACCATACTGCTCTTAGATATCTACCCAAGATAAATGAAACAATAGGCACACGCAAAGATTTAAATATGGAAGTGCAGAGTAGCTGTATTTATTGGTCCAAAACTGGAAACAACCCCAATGTCCATTAACTTGTAAAAGGAATATTATTCAGCAAAAGAAAGAATGAACTACTGATGCACACTATAATATAGATGAATCTCATAATAATTATGATGAGTGAAATATTTCTGACAAAAAGAATACAGTCTAGATGATACAATTTATGTAAAATTTTAGAAAATGCAAACAACACTACTATGATGAAAAACAGATAAGTGGTTGCTGCCTGAGGGGCCAAATGAAGTGGAAAGAGGGAGGAATTACAAAGAAGCGTGAGGAACTTTTGAGGGTGACATATAAAACTATTATTATTATATTTATTTTATTGGAGGAATCTATTCCAGAATCTACTCTCAAGGAAATCTGTAAAATACTTCTTAATTTTCTTCCTGACATCAAAAAACTATATACCTAAAGCTAGCCCCAAAATATGTAAGGGGTGGTAGATGGTAGGAAGATAACGTATTCAAAAGAAATATTAAGAAATTCAACATTAATATGAGAATTTTAATAGATTTTTACATTCATTTGAAAGATCAAATAAAGAAAATGGTAGAAAATGAAAAAAAGAATGGCAAATATTAATGCTATTTCTATTATTTAAAAGTTTTTATTATTTTATTTTTAGATTCAAAGTAGAATTAGCTAATAAAATTCTAAGCCCCTGCACTACTTCATTAAATCTTTACAATAACCCAATGACAATCATCATTTTACAATATAGAAACCCAAGCTTTCTGCAAACTAATTTAACAGTAAGTTAGTTTTAACGGAGGAGCTTGTATTGTGTCTTCTAATTACATGTTTTAAGCTTTATACAATATCCATATTATTATTTCTGGAATAAATAAAGCTTGTTTGAAAAAGAATTAACTTTTTAAATGTAAATCATTGACCAGAAAATTTGGCAAAATTTACGCCTAACAAAATGAAAAAAATGTAATTTCTAAAAGATCGGGAAAAAGACGAGGATGTCCACAATCACCACTCTTAATTAACCTTGTGTTAGAAGTACTTGCTTGACCATTGAGGCAAGAAAAAGATATAAAATGCATCCAAATTGGAACGAATAAGTAAAAACTTTACTATTTGCAGATGACATGATCTTATACATAGAAAGCCCTGAGAAATCTCCAAAAAAGCTTCTAGAACTTATAAAGGAGTTTAATAAATTTGCAGGCTATAAGATCTATGCTCAAAAATCAGTAGCATTTCTGTACATCAATAATGAGCAATCTAAGGAGGAAACCAAGGAAAAAATGCCATTTACAATAGTAACTAAAAGTTTCAAATACCAAGGAATAAATTTAACTAAAAATGTAAAGGACTCATATACAGAAAACAATACAACATTGTTAAAGGTAATCAAAGAAGACTTAAATAAATGGAAGAATATTCCCTGTTCGTGGATAGGAAGACTAAACCTCACCAAGATGTTTATCCTACCCAAATAATCTACAGATTTAATGCAATCCCAATGAAAAGCAACACTATTTTTTTAATGAATGGGAAAAACTGACTACAAAATTTATTTGAAAGGATTAGAGGCCCCAAATCACCAAAGACATATTAAAAAAGAAAAATGAAGTTGGAGGTATCACACTACCTGACTTTAAAACATACTAAAAAGCTACAGTGGTCAAAACTGCATGGTATTGGCACAGGGATGGACATACTAACCAATGGAAACAAATTGAGAGTTCCAATATAGATCCTTGCATATACAGTCATCTGATATTCAACAAGGCCACCAAGCCCACACAGCCTCTTCAACAAATGGTGCTTGGAGAACTGGATATCCATATCCAAAAGAATGAGAGCAGAACACTGTCTCACACCTTATACAAAAATCAACTGAAGATGGATCAAAGATCTAAACAAAAGAGCCAAGACCATAAAGACCTTAGAAGATAATGTAGGGAAGCATCTACAGGAACTTGTAATAGGAAATGGTTTAATGAACTTCACACCCAAAGCATGAGCAGCAAAAGAAAAAAATAGATAAATGGGATCTCCTTATAATTAAAAACATTTTCACCTCAAAGGATGTTATGAAGAAAATAAAAAGGCAGCCTTCCCAATGGCAACCATATATCTGATAGGAGCCTAATATCCTGCATATATAAAGAAATCTTATACCTCAAAAATAAATAGACAAACAACCCATTTAACAAATGGGCAAGTGACCTGAAATGACACTTCTTCAAGGAATAAATACAAATGGCTAAAAAGGACATGAAAAGATGCTTGAGATTGCTAGCTATTAGGGAAAGGCAAATCAAAACTACAATTAGATACCATCCTACACCCATTAGAATGGTGGCTGAAAAAAAAAGCATACTATAAGTGTTGGAGAGGATATGGAGTAATGGCACCCTAATCCACTACTGGTGGGATCGTAGAATGGTCCAGCCACTATGGAGGACAATTTGGTAATTTCTCAAAAAAACTAACTATAGAATTCCATATGGTCCAGTGATTCCACTGCTGGACATATACCCAGAAGAATTGAAAGCAAAGACACGAGCAAATATATGAACACCAATGTTCATAGTGGCATTGTTCACTATAGCCAAAATTTTTAATCAACCCAAGTGCCCATCAACAGATGAATGGATAAACAAAATGTGGTATATACATACAATGGAATATTACTCAGCTGTAAGATGGAATAAAGTGCTAACACACGGGATAATCTGGATGAATCTTAAAGACCTTCTGTTGAGTGAAGCAAGACAGGCATTGAAGGATGACCAGTATATGACCTCACTGATATGAATTAAGGAAATTGAGCAGTACAAAAGAGCTCTTGTCTATAAGATAGGTTTACAAGAAATAAAAAGAGAAGAGAAGGTTGTGAGCCATCAACCATATGGACTTTATCTGTGGTAAAGTGATAGGGTGTAGTTGCATATTGAAGGGATAGGACAGGAGGGTAGTGACATTATTGGGTTGGGTGGTGCAGGGTTGACAGATGGGTAGATTGGGAAGGGTGGGTTAGAAGGTCCAGGATCCTATGGGGAGGGTTGGGAGAGGGACCAGATGAACACTGGAATTTCTGGGTATGAGGTTGAAAGTACAGGAGTGGGAATGCTCTTATGGCAATATGACAAGGAAGAGTCACTGGTTTCAGTTGTTGGTTGGGGTAACATTCAGGACAGGGTGCAACTGGAGCAGACTTCTAGGGAGTGTGTGAGTGTTCATTTTGTCATACTGTGTTGTACCAGTGTGTGGAGACCCACATAATGAGTGGGAAGGAGTTGGACTCCCATCTTTGAGGACTGATTTGTTCAGAAAAAGACAGGCAGGAGTCTCTCAAGAGCAAGGTCGGTTCCTACTAGGGAAGGGCAAACCAGTGTGTCAAAGCTCTTGTTGCATGTAACTATGAATCTTGTCATCCAAAGAGTCAAGCCAGGTGGTAGTCATGGGCCCTGGGGGGATGGGGTGGGAGGAATAGAATAGATAAAACAGGGGGTATTTTGTGGTCAGTGGAAATGTACTTCATAATCATACAGCGATGTACACAGGATATGTAAATATCATCAAGGGAAGCTTGAATAAGTTTCCTGTGTAGATGGCAGAATTGACCAATCCACTTGCCCAGGAGCCACCAGCTGCCTGTGTGCACAGACATGGGGTGACAGTGAGTCCATAGCACAGAAGATGGCAAATGGCAACATAGTGATCATAGGACATCATTTGAAGGAAGGCCAAGTCTGTGGATCCAAAGAGGATAAACAGGAAAATTTGAGGAGCACATGCACTGAGAGAAATTGATTTATTGCCTGACAGAGAATTCACAATATTTCTGAGAACAGTAACTGAAATGTAGCAAAGACCTATCAGAGATAAATTGCCTATAAAGAAATACATTGGAGAGTGTAGACATGGGCTGGTCACTATGACAGTAATAGAATATTCCCAGTAAATGTTCCCAGATAAATCATTAAGATCAGCAGACCTTGCACAACTTGTAGATCCCTGGAGTTTGAGATATCCATGAGGATGAATTGTGTGATGATGGTGAGGTTACTCATATCTACTTACATGCTACAGTCTGCTTGGGAGTAAACATATATATATAAATATATATATATATATATATATATTATTATTATTTTTTACAAAATAAAGAAAATCCACAATATCTCCAAATAATATGCAAACTTTGGCATCAAGGAAAGGCTTATGACCTGGAAATCAAGATACAGGAAATCAAAAAAATGGTAGTCTTTAAAAATACGACTGGAAAAAGACCTTGAATAAAAGGGGGAAAAGGTAAAGACAAATGAGTTCATATGGCTAAGACACTTCAAAGAGAGTCATGAGGTAATCCCAGAGGTAACACTTACGCACACCTCAGTAGGATCTCATAGAACACCAAAGTAGATATCACCCCAAACAGAGGGGCTCTTGAGGGCTCTGGAGACACCCAGGTCTTATATAAGGAGGGATACCTCCCGAGATTGATACCTTTTCAGTAGACTATACTTTGGAATCTGAGCTCCTGGAAGTGACAGAGTTGGACTCAAATAAGTCCTCCCTGCACATGGTCCATCAGTCCCTTCTATTCAAACCTATATGTGGTACTGGGGTTTGTAGGTGTACTTCCAGAGACTGGAGACTTTGGCCTGCCCATTTGCCTGCTGTGCCTGAAATCTCGGTTTAGTTCCAACTCCTACTCTACAGCTCAATGGACTCACCCAAGTCACGTGGTGAGGAGATGATGATGGACAATGGCCATTCCAGGGAATGGAGAGAGTCTGCAGCTGCAGGAAGGATAATCCCATCCACCTTATCCATGGGATATAAGTCCCCTCTCATTTGGAGGTGGAGTGGACATCACCATCCCAGACTCCTCAGGACTGGGGGAAGAGCTATGGACTACAGTGGACTTACGGGTATTCTGTTGTAGACATACTGTGATTCAAGCAATGGAAGAAATTACAACATTGGTGTGGAGCCAGTGGCCCCTGGATTCTTTTAGGGCAAGGAGAGGGAAAAGCAGTTGTAGTGCAGGGGCTTTTTCGGGACTTGGGAATTATCCTGAGTGACATTACAGATATAAGCCATTTTACATAAGCATATGGCATGCAGAACTGTGTGGGAGAGAGTGTGGTCTACTATGTGAACTATGGTCCATGCTTAGTGGCAAAGCACCAGTATGTGTATATCCATTCCAGGTGATCTGCCACACTAATGAAAGATGTTTATGTGGAGGTTGTGGGAGGTGTGGGAGGTGGGGAACATGGGAATCCCTCTAATTTTTGTGTAATATTTATGTAATCTAAGCATCTTTTAAAATATATATTTTTAAAAGTATAAAAATTGAATCAATTCACATATTTCCATTTTCATCTTGGGCCTGTATATTTCAGCATTCACAGAATAAAATAATTTAGGCAAATAAATGTATTTAATATGAGATCAATGTCCACTAACCTTTCAAACTTTCAGTCACATTTCCAATATTTATTTTAAAATATTTTAAAACTCTGCCTGGACACATGCAGTTATTTCCTCATTTTCTATAATATCAAGTGATAAATAGGACATGTTTTCTTAAAAAAGCTTCTATATCTGCCAATGGTTTAAACACTACACAGCAGATAATGATTCTCTTCATATACCAGGGAATTAGGATAATTTTTGATATCTCCCCATCTATGGCAGAAAGACCTAAAGATTTTTTTAATAATAGAGTTAATGAATAGTTTGGAGGATCTTCTGAGAATGGTTTTATTCCAAACGAGATCACATTTAATTCTTGACCTTTCTTTAATTTTACTTGCTTAATATGAAATGCAGATGAGTCCCTTCCCTCCTCCTCTATAACAATTGCCATAACAATTATGTTTGATTAAGAATCTAATCATTCCATTTTCTCCATGGCAGTGTGAATTCAGAGTTCCCTTGCTATCACTCTAGTTAACCATCTCTCCTGCACACAGTATCTGAGAAAAGCATTCCACCTGCCATTACTCCTCTGCAAAGCATGCTTTCACCATCAGGCATGAATTCTCATTTTTAATGAAGGGTTAACATACCACCTAGTTTTCTCATATATATGCTTTTCTAGGTTGCATTAATCTTCTCATTCATAAATAATTGTGTGAACTTATTTAGTTGTGCAGTCCTGAAGCATTTAAGAGCTTAAAGATATCTCATTTAATATTAATGATAAAACTATTTATGTCAAAGTGGATTTTTAGCAACTATTTAATTTTCATTTGTAGGAAACCTAGAATTAAAGTGTGTAAGCATAAAAACATAGGGAAGCGGCTGTGGCTCAATCAGTAGGGCTCCCGTTTACCATATGGGAGGCCCCGGGTTCGGTTCCCGGGGCCTCCTGGTGAAGGCAAGCCTGCCCGTGCGGCGTGGTTAGCTGACCCAGCGAGCACAAGCAGCAAGGGGGGGATAAATGAATAAATAAATAAAATCTTTAAAAAAAAAAAAAAAAAAAAAAACATAGAACTTGTATTTTATTAATATTTTATATATAATTCCTTTGCCTTTACAAATATATTTTATAATTTTAACAATTATTTTAATAAATAATAATAGTAATGTTGACTTGCTTATGTTGTTTATATCCAGATGAATTTCTATTGTGTTGCAAAATATTTTGTTCAAATTGATTTCTATAATATCCTTCCTATTATATGTGTTAACTTATAATAATCTCATTTTTTTCATTACATTAGGCAGATAATTTTATTAACTACCAAAACTTTACCAGTGGTTATGCTGATAAAATTCACTGCTGATTCATACTACTGAATTGACCCACACTTATATCTGTTCTGTTTGTTTTTTAATATTTGCTTTATCAGAATCAGGAATTAACACTTGATCATTAAAGTATCCTTCCTATCTTCCATATCTTCAGATTGCATCTTTCTCCTCAGTCTATAGAAATTCTCATGTTTCATTATTCTAAATTTCCCATGCATCTTCTTCAAACTGTATCAAGACCGTTAAATGAAGATATTTGGCCACAAGAGAGAGTTCAGGGTTGTACTCCTATTTTTTTTTCAATAACCTCTTAGATATTTAGAAAATATTTACTTCACACTTTTAAAATGTAAACAATATCATACAAAGTGGGTTTGTCAATTCCTTGTCTATTGTTAAAAAGTGTTAAACATTATCTTTTAAAATGATCAGCTTAGAGCAATGTTGCATTATATAATCAAGCAAAAAAATATCAAAAATTGTTCATTGTAAAATGTACATTGGAAATCTTTACACTTATTGGATGTTTAATGTTTACTTCAATTTACATTGATAGATTTCCAAGAATTCTATCATATCTTTTGTTTGCTTTTAAATTTTTTGTCTCTCATTTAGAATCTAGCTCTAGAAATATCACATTCCTTTTGCTTCCAATACTTCAATTTCAGGGAAATTTAGTATCAGTATATTTCCAGTCTTTTCAGTCAAATTGTGTATTCACAGACAGATCTTGAGGTACCATTCTAAAACATGAAAAACATTTAAATCAGAAGAATCCAGCCTACCATAAGAACTAAAATGTGTCATATGGGGAAGCTATAATTAAGTATGCAAATGACCTTGAGGCATATCAGTGCTATTTCAGAAAATTATTTATTGGCAATATCAAAGAAATAAATCAAATATAATATACAAATATACCTGAAAGGTGAGGTAAGTGATCTTTCCTAACATGAATATGGCTTGTGAAATATTTAAACAATTGAAAAAAGTTGTGATCCTGCCACTTCCTTCACCAAAATAATTCATGGAGTCTCTTCTCACTTAGATATACTTCTAACAACCAGTTTACTTTTGGGTTCTTTATAAACATGTTTTTCTTTGGAATGGACACATATGTGTCATACCTCTCATAAGCCCTTGTTAACTGTCAAGGTCAACTTCCAGAAGCCAGCTTTCCTGCAACTGCTGCTTGGTAAGGAACCTTCACTATACACTTGAGATTAATTAAATTTGTAGTGCTGTTTCTTTGAAAAAAATAATATTTTTGTGGGTTAAACTTAAAAGAAATATTCAATAATGTTTACCAATTCACAGGAGATTCAATATATTCTTAATTTTATATCAGATTGTAAGTGTAATTTATTTAAATACAGAAAATCCATAAAATTATGTTACCCCTAATAAAATACATTTTCTGAAGATTTTGGACTAAAATTATGGCATTGAGGAAATTCATATGCAGTTTAAAATTAACTTAAAAAATTAAAAACCAATAATTGACCAGAAACTACTAAATTAAAAATAAATGAATAAGTAAAGGCAACACTCAAGAACAGATTTTTTTTTTTTTTAAAGATTTTATTTATTTATTCATTTATCCCCCCCTTGCTGCTTGTGCTCGCTGGGTCAGCTAACCACGCCCCGTGTGGGCGGGCTTGCCTTCACCAGGAGGCCCCAGGAACCGAACCCAGGGCCTCCCATATGGTAAACGGGAGCCCTACTGATTGAGCCACAGCCGCTTCCCCCAAGAACAGATTTTAAAAGGTAAAGAATTTTTTTTAAAAAGAGGTTTAGCACAGAGTGAGACTTATTCACCAAAACTGGATTGAATAGACCCTCGCACGTGGTGTGTGAGCAGTAAAGTTAGGTTGAATTTAGAATGTCAATTTTCAGCCCTCAAAAAACATTCTTAGTAAAGGAGACAATTGATAGTTATTATGAAATTTTTCATTAAAGACTGCCAGTCTGGAAAGAAACATAATTTGGCAGAGGCTAAGAAGCTCCAAGGAAATCTTGGAAATGAAGCCTTAAAAGTAGAAGCCTCTTCTTACCACTACAGGATAACAACATAGCTCTCGGGGGATGGGGTGGGAGGAGTGGAGTAGATCAAACAGGGGGAATTAGTGGTCAGTGGAAATGTACTTCATTACCATACAGTGATGGACACAGGACATGGTGGATATCATCAAAATTTATAAGAGTGTGTGGTCTAAAATGTAAACCATAGTATAAACCATTGACAATGTTTAGTAGCTATGTTTCACTATTTGTATTTCAGTTATAACAATGCTACTATCCACATATAAATAGGTATTAATATGGGGGGCAGGAAAGGGGGAGGATGTTGGGTATATGAGACTCTCTTGTATTCTGTGTGTAACTTTGCTGTGACCTAAAACTTCTTTGAAAACAAAATGAAAAATAGTGAGACATTGGGGAATGAAAGGGGAAAGGTGCCATGGTACAAACTGGACACCAGTTAATGCAGTGATGAAAGGCAAAAGATCAAAAAAAAATTATATTTTTCATTTTTTTAATATTCCAATCTTTTAATTTAATTTTAGTTTTAGCTTTTTAAAATTTTTTATGTACTTTATCTCTTACATTTAAACTTATCATTATTATTTCATTTCCCTATTAATTGTTTTCAGCTATTGTAATGGCTTCATCTTTGAGGAGGCTTTGGATCACAGAAGGGTTGCAGTTGAGGTGGGGGATGATCCTTGGTGTGGGGTGCTGGGGATGGGAGATGAATGGGAGGAAGTTCACCTGAGCATAAATATAAGGTTTATAAATGTGTTCAAATGTTCATGGGACATTGTCACAGTGGGTGACTTTAGGCCAGGCTCAGCATGTGAGTGCGCTCCCTTCCTCTCAGCATGGGACATGGCTTCTGGGGATGGGCCTCCCTGGCACCGAGGGATTGCTACCTAGCACCAGCTAGCAATGCGACTGGAAAAAGACCTTGAATAGAGTGTGTGTTTGGGGGTACAGACAAATGAGTTTATATAGCTAGGAGACTTCAGTTTGAGTCCAGGGGTCATTCCAGAGGTAGCGCTTATGCATGTCTCAGTAGGATCTCAAAAAATTTAAAAGTGGATATCACCCCAAGTAGTGGGGCTCCTGAGGGCTCAGGAGACACTCAGGACCTATGTCAGGGCCAATAGCTTAGAGTTTGGTGCCTTCCAGTGGGAGCTACATTGGAGTTTGTGCTCCTGAGAATGACAGAGATGGACTCAACTATGTCTTCCCTGTATATGGCTCATCTGTCCCTTCTATTCAAACCTATACTTGGTGTTGGAGCTTGTAGGAATATGTCCAGAGACTTGAGTCTTTGGGCTTTCCATATGCCAGCTGAGCCTGAAATGTCAGTGGAGCAGCACCTCCTGCTCTGCAGCTAATTGGACTCACCCAGGACAACTGGCGGAGAATTGGTGGTGGACAGCAGCCATCCCAGGGAATGAAGAGAGTCTGCACCTGCAGGCAGGAAAATATTTTGAAAATAGGGAAAAAGTATATGATCATCCTAATCCTGAGATAAAAATTAAATTGGTGGTTAAATATTATATTAATAGAGTAACTACTTGCTGGGTACATTAATTAAATAACACATTCAAAAATATCAAAAAATGAATATAATACAACATCAAATAACATCAAGAAAATGAAACAGAATCAGAAAGTATTCAATTTCTATGAGATTCCCCTGATAACGAGAATAAAATTGATCCACATATTCAAATATCTAAAGTGGAATAATTGTACAGATATTCTATATGTGAATATTATTTTAAATATGAATTACAGATATAAATTATAAAGTCATTCACACATGCAATGATTCAGAAATGTGAAATCTAATCTTTGTAAGTTTATTACTTGAATATAAAACCAGTTAGTGATGTCTTTACCAGGGAAACAACTATAAAGAAACTCAGGTAGGAACAAGTAAGTTTTATGAAGACATATGATACATTCTTCAATTGTCAAAACATTGTAATATAAGTATTATAAATATATCTTTCAGACATTTGATAAATATGAGCAAAGTTCAGATTTTTACTAGGAATATTAGTTTTAATGTCAAGAGAGCTGTGTTCATCATTAACTCTTTTCCTCTAACTCTAATAAAACTGATCCATAATGAGACTGTTTTACAAATTGCACAAAGAGCAGCTAAATATAAATTAAGCATAAGTGCCTAAGAAGTAAATATTTTCTACATGGGACACTGGAGTTAAACAAGAAGCTTTCAAAGAATTCAATTCTAAGACATAAAAGACTATAAGAATATTGGCTAATACTTTAGGAATCAGAAAATTAAAGCAAAATTTTTAAGGGAAAACATTTCTATCTCAGTTTTAGAAAAAGTGAATCATGGGAAGTGGATGTGGCTCAAGAAATTGGGCACCTACCTGCAACAATGGGGTCCCAGTTCCAATTCACAGTGCCTCCTAAAGAATAAAAAAGAAGAGGAACACACAATGAACAGACACAAAGAACAGACAGCAAGCATAAAACAATGAGGGGAGGAGAAATAAATAAAATAAAAAAATAAATCTTTTTAAAAAAATGAATCACATAGCATTAGCAAGAATGTTGTTCTGTAGGCCAGTGCTTCACTGTATTCTATACTAAGCAATCTTTTTTCACATCATGAGAAGCTTGAATGAAACAAGGGCAGCACACAACTTTTCATACAGAGCTGAGGAAAGACTTAAAATTTGTAAATTATACTCTATGTTAAAGGTCAGGGTTTTTACCACCACCCTTTTGAACAACACCTCAAGGGTCCCAGCATTAGTAGTGTTCTAAGTGTTTTGCCCATATTGAGTCCTCAATTTCATGGTTGTCTCTTAGTTCTAATCACTTTATTACTTAGATCAGGCACATGTGCATTAGTGAATGCAAGAAGAATGCTGATTAACCCCAAAGACTCAGTATTATCTTCCAGGATATGAAATTATGCAAATAGCATGGGCATCAGTTTAGCTACTGATGCATAAGGCATGGTCTTATAAAATGCCATACATTATTTTTACCTCTAAGTAATCCTATTAATATTTCAAAACATTTTAACAATATAGAGAACGTTTTCAAGAAGAATACATGAGTTACACAAATATAAAGTATGAAAAGCTATGATACAGAGAGATATAGTTGACTGCCACATGTAAACAGGAAAATATAAGTAGACAGGAGAACTCTAGATATTTTACAAAAAAAGATTCAAACCTAAAATATGCATCAAATATAAATGACAATTCTCTCAAATTTTGTTTTTATGTATTTTTTTAATCACATATAACCCTGATTGGAAACTCTAAACAGCTGTTGAAAATTATGCCTAAAGCAGCGTTAATCTCTCTGCTCTAGAGACTATAGATGAGGGGGTTTATGAATGGGGACACCATGGTATAGAACATGCCTGTGAGCAGATTACTAACAGATACTTTATCTGCAGTGGGACCTAAGACAGCAATAAATCCAGAAATCATAACCATAAGTAGAATTGCCAACTGTGGCATGCAGGTGGATAAGGCCTTATTACGGGCTTCTGTGGATTGCATGCTAAGCACCATTGAAAATATATTAATATTTGATATAAACAATAAAACAGAACATATTTTGCCCATGAATACATTCATAGCTAGGACTACAAACTCAAAAAACCGAACATCTAAAGATGAGATCCTCAAAATTTGAGGAACATCACAGAAATATTGATAGATTACATTCAATATTGTGAAGGGAAGCCTAAATAAGTTTCCTGTGTGGATGGCAGAATTGACCAACCCACATGCCCAGGAGCCACCAGCTGCCTGTGTACACAGACATGGGGTGACAGTGAGTCCATAGTGCAGAGGATGGCAAATGGCAACATAGTGATCATAGGACATTATCACAAGGAAGACCACGTCTGTGGTTCCAGAGAGAATAAACAGGAAAATATGTGCAGCACGTGCACTGAGAGAAATTGATTTATTGCCTGACAGAGAATACACAACTGCTCTAGGAACAGTAACTGAATTGTAGCAAAGATCTATCAGAGATAAATTGCTATAAAGTAATACATTGGACAGTGTAGACTTTGGTTGGTTACTATGACAGTAATAGAATATTCCCAGTAAATGTTCCCAGATAAACCATTAAGATCAGCAGAACTTGCACAACTTGTAGATCCCCAGAGCTTGAGATGTACATGAGGAAGAATTATGTGATGATGGTGAGGTTGCTCGTATCTACATGCTAAAGTCTGGTTGGGAGTAATGTATAGCATTTTTTTTTTTTTTTTTTTTTTTTTTTTACAAAATAAAGAAAATCCACAATATCTCCAAATAATATGCAAACTTTGGCATCAAGGAAAGGCTTATGATCTGGAAATCAAGATACAGGAAATCAAAAAATGGCAGTCTTTAAAAATATGACTAGAAAAAGACCTTGAATGAAAGGGGAAAAAGGTAAAGACAAATGAGTTCATATGGCTAAGAGACTTCAAAGAGAGTCGTGAGAAAAGATTTTATATAAAAGAACAGTAATTGATGCATTAAATCTCTATCATTGCTTATTATATATCTATCTAGCAGTTTATTTCTGTTTTCCTGAAATTATATGTAAATAGGACAACAGTGTTAAGGGCATGATTTCTGGACTTAGCCAATCTTTTTAGAATTAGAGGGACAATTGTTAATGGCATGACTCTATTTTATGTAATTTTCTATGCTCTTTTTCTCATCTAAAAAAATGTGTACAATAGTAATACCTATGATAAAATGTTTTCATCTACATAAATGTATTAATAAAGGGAATTATTTATAATAGTGTCAAGTTCATTCAAATTATGCAATATATGTGGGTTTCTAATATATAATACCCAAATGATGATTTGTACCATATATATATATATATATATATATATATATATATATATATATATATA
>JAKSZT010054225.1:732093-833640 GCA_026826555.1 Tolypeutes matacus
ATATATATATATATATATATATATATATATATATATATATATATATATATGTATGTATAATTGCAGTCAATGATTTTTTCAGCCATATTTTACAAACTACTTTTTTTATAATCAATTGCTACATTCAGTAAAAAATTCCAAATCATTCATGTAAACAAAAACAGTTTTGAAATCATATATGCTAGTATCACCTTTGATTTCTCAACACTTTATAAGAGTTGAATGCTACGGGAATTAGGAATAACTCAAAAGTGCCTGACTTCATCCTTATGAGATTGAAAGACAGAAGAGATCTGGGGGGTCATCTTTATGTCATTTCTCCTCATATACCTGATTACTCTCTCTGGGAATGAAGGCATCGTATTGATATTTGCCTGGGTCTCTATCTACACACCCCCATGTACATTTTCCTGAGACACCTACCATTTCTTGACCTCAGTTACTCAATGGTCATCACACCTAAAACCTAAGAACATATTGACCTAGACAAGTTTATTTGATTCATGAGCTGCTTCACACAGATGTCTCTTTTTCACATCTGTCACTGAATTTTTCCTCCTCTCTTCAATGACCTATGACAGCTCTATAGATATCTGCAATTCTCTTCACTACCCAGGGCTTATATCCAAGAGACTGTGCGACGCTCTCATCACTGGGTCCTAGGGAACTGGCTTTATTAACACTTAGTTAATGTTCTTTGCCTGAACAGCTTGCATTTCTGCAAATGTAAAATCTATCATTTTTCTGTGACTTAACCCCAATTTTAGCCCGGTCCTGCACTGATATTCTTGACACTGAAATCATGATGATCATTCCTACTGGCTCAAAAGTAATGGTTTCCATTATCACAATCTCTGTGTTCGAGAGGTCCATTCTATCTTTTATCCTGAAAATTAATTCTAATTCAGGAAAGCACAATGCCTTCTATATTTGTGCTTCCCACCTCCGGGGCGTCACCGTTTTTTATGGTACCAAGATTTTTATTTATTTAAAACCAAAGAAGTCCAACTCCTTGTGTTGAGATCAAGTGACCTCAGTGTTTTTTGCTAATCCATGCATTTAAAGACTTAGGAACAAAGAGGTGAAAAGTGCTTTCATTTGAGTCTTACAGAAGAGAGGGCTCCAGGAATTTGAAATGTCAATGATACTGAATATTTGACCTCATCTCTTCTTTCTTTCCTACTTGGTCATTTACTTGGTCTCTGTTTACATACAGTAGTGTACTTTAATTAGCTCACATTTCTATTGAATCATCTTCTACTTGACCACACAAGCTCTGGAACATTTCCAAGAATATGTTTTTAGAAATTAACATAATATTTGGGAGCCAAGAAATATGTGTTAAGCCTGAGATTTAAATATGTTTTTCTAAATAAATTAGTTTGTATATACGTCTATGGATAATTATAAATCTAGAAATATCGTAAAGTATGAATCAGCTGTTGAATTTTAAAATTTTACCCAGTACTACTAAATTTTGTCCACTATCATTAGAATACTTACATTCTTGCAAAATTTTGAATAATCAATGCCTTTCTTTACAATAATATTAACTGATCTTTTAAAAATTCTTTTGACATATTGTATTTATAAACAAGTAAACAGATTAAAAGAAAAAACAGAATTTTCATATTTGCTTTTAGAACAAAATAAAATATTGGGATAGAATTAAGTTATAGAAAATAGTATGTGTGAGCATTGAAAAATATTTGGAAAATATTGAAAAATTTTAAAGAACATATAAATATACCAACCATTTCTTGATAGTTTTATTCATGGTCTTCTAGACTAATCCTGTATATATGCACATATATTTTACATATGTATATAAAATTTTGTTAATTTCTTTTTGGCATTTCCCCAAAATTGATTTCCACTCATCCCTAAAATATTTGGTAAATCCTTTCTTATTTAAATTTCAGAAATGACTGTTTTCATGGTACATCAAGAATCTTATCTTGCAAAGCTTTAACCCCTGAACTTTCGTAAATACATGTGGTTAATATTAGCATGTAGTAATATCTTTTGTGCCTGTAAATCATTTGAAAATCCTACCATTCTGTGATGTGGCAACAAAATTCAGTGATTAATATTCTTTGTTTAATTTCAGTACGATTTAATAAATATTTCATTTCTTCTGATTTCTAAAAGTTTATTTTAGTCTTTAGAAAGAAAGAAATTATTGTTAATTTCTATGTTCATTTAAAAAAATTAATAAAGATAAAGTGTAAACCTAAGAATGGATAATGAATCCATATTTTGTGACATCCCATAAATTTTAGTTAGATAGTTTGACAAAATTTCCGTTAAAAAAATTCCTGTACATTATCTGGAATTGCAGTTTTAATTTTCTCTGCTATTCAATATGTATTAAAGGATTTGCGTTTTCTTCATTTTCCAGTTATTTTTTATTTAAACTCTTACAATATTTATTACATATTTTTTGCATTCAAGTTCTTGTATTCTTTTAACTTTTTTTTTTTTTTTTTTTTTTTTTTTTAGTTTACAATTTAGACGATACAGTTTAATAATTCTGATGATATTTACCATGTCCTGTGTCCATTACTGTAAGGTAATGTAAAACCTTCCCCATGACCACCAAACAACCCATTAGATCTTGACTGTTCCCTTCTCCCCAGCCCCCCAGGGCCCATGATACCCCCCTCTCCCAACCCATGGAATGTCAAGATTCACAGTTACATGCCCATTAAGATTTTCTTTGTAGAATTATATCTGGCTATTTTCAAAAATTATTTTTGAATAATTAACATAATGTTCAACTTTTGTTTCATGGTGAAATGTTTAATAACCCTTTCACCAGTTCATCACTGTTTGCTAATTTTTCAAATAATTAAAGTGTGTATTAATTTCCTTTAAATCTTGAATTTTTAGGCACATTTTAACTCATCATATATAATATCCATACATTGTATTATGACTTATTTTTTCTCTGAACTCTATGCTGTCTAGTTTATTTATTTATTATATTCCTTTCTCTTCATTGATATGAGAGATATCTTGTATAAGTATTTATTTTTAATAATATAATTTTTTTATTAATCTCTCATCTTGTACATGTACTGTGTCTTTCTTATCATTACAAGCTCTTTACTATTCTGGTTATTTTAATGACAACGATGGCCTTGCATTCATTTCTGTACATTGCTATTATTTTAAAAAATGTATCTTGTTTGTTGGTGTTGACAATGATGGCCAACAGATTCTGTAACTGTTCAGATAATAATAAGTTCAGGGTATGCTTGTCTTTTTTTTTTCTTTTGACCAAAATCAAGGTTGTAGTTATCTTCACTGATTGACATGGGAACAGAACGTTTAAAGTCACCAGAGTCCACAAGGCAAAATGGGTGAAGAGTACAGAAATGAACAAAGCAAACAGCTGCAAATGGCTGGCTCCATGAGGCCCTGGAGCCCAGCAGGGACCCGAACTATGGGGGCCCAGAAGGGAAAAAGAGAGCTTACAGCTGGATGAGGGGATGCCGGAGGGCTATGAAAACAAACCGGAAACCAAAAGGAAACCATGCCAGGGTTCTCAGGGAACAACACTGAACCTGCTGATGCCTTCACACAGGAAAGAAAATATACAAAAGTTATTTCTTTTATACTCAACTCTTGTCTAAGATTCTACTTGTCTGGTATACCAATTCCAAGAAGAACACTGCATGATAGGGACAAGGGCCAAAAGAAACTGTCCTTGCTGCTGCCAGATGCTCCCACCACCCAGGTGTTGCTTGGGCTGGGGGCTGCTCCTGGAACTGGTGACCCCTAGGCCTCTGGGTGCTTGCATTATGAAGTAGAGATGCTGCAGTTAAACTTTTGAGTTTTTCCAACTGATAGCAAGTGGGTTTTTTGTGACCATATTAAATAATTAGAGAGGCTTCTAAAAACCATTTTTATAAAGTCTACCCATAGGTTAGGAGTTTAACACCGTGTTTATACTAATAGACTATTTACACTTGCTTCCTTTGTTGTTTTTAAAACAAACCAAAAAAAAAAAAATTCTCTTACACTTCTGCATTATAGAATAAGGCAAAACTCAAAGCTTTGTACATTACTATTATTAATCATATATATATATATATATATATATATATATATATATATATATACTTGTAACTTCGTTTCCAAGTAATGAAGTCGCCCTGGGGGTGTGAGTGGGGCCTCACAGTGCTTGGACAAAGTGACACTTTTTTTCTCCATAGATAAGAGGAGGAAACCCTGGGGCTCTTTGAGAGGGATCTGAGGCCTTTAACTGCAAAACAACTAAAGACTAGAAAGCTAAAGCTTTTTTGTTGTTGTTGTTGTTTCTTTAAAATATCTAAAAAGCACAACATTTTTTTTTAAGTATAAATCTACTAAAAATGCATATCACCTTTGGGAAAATAATGTACAAACTTGAAATTTTTTCCCCAACCACCTCTTCTCAGTCTCAGAAAACGAGATTGCCTCTAGAAAAGCTGACTGCCCAATTCCCGGTGCAAGCAGGGAAGCACCCCCAGGGCTGAAGAAGTGCGCTTAGGTTCTACAAACTTACATTACAAAATCTCACAGCAGGTCAAGCGTCAGAGGTTCTCTACAGGGCTTGGACCCCGCGCCGGGATCCCGGAACTACCTTTAATCCATCTTCCAGGTCTTGTGCGCCAGAGAGCCTCAGGGCACCTTCGGGCTGTCCCTCCGCGCCGCCTTGGCGCGGTCCTCCTGCAGCCGCCTGTCCCGGGCTCCCTGACTGGAAAGTGACTCTCCTTGACGCCGGGCCTGGCAGCTGGCAGCTCCATGTGGCCCCCGCGGAGCAAGATGCTACTGACTAGGAGGCGAAGCCAGGCTCGGTAGGTGCGGCTTCTCGAGGACATCCCGCTAGTGGTTGGTCAGAACAGGGAAGTGTTTCGCGTCCGCGTGCTTGGGTCTCTGCCCTGGCATGGGGAAGGAGGGTGGAGCCCGGTGGACTCAGTTCCAGGCCTCCTGGGGTCTGGACAGGCCATGCAATGAGGCCGCCTCCTTATGAGTGAAGATGTTGCCCCCCGGGGTCAGCTGCCCAGGTCTCTGAAGGTGTTGCTCCCCAGGTTCCCGAGGCCCCCAAAGATGCTCGACCTGCCCAAAGGGTCTGTCTGGTGGCCGGTGGGAAGGAAGTTGCTGTGATGGGCTGAGGGTCCTAATGGGTGGGTGATAGGATGGACTGCACCTGTGCTGGGGAAGAGGGGCCAGGTGAGATCCTGCGGGCACTGGAATCTGGCAAACAGGTCCGTGGCAGGGGGCTGGCTAAACAGGTACAGCTTTGTGCCCGCCTCCAGCTTGTGGTGATCCAGCTGCAACTGCCTGACTTTGTACTGCTAGTGGTGGAGCTGCCAAGCTATCTGCATGTGGTTTCCTGCCTGCCATCTGGTTCGGGTCTGGCACTCCAGGAGATTTCTGCAGAAGAGTGTGAATGGCACTGGGCCAGCAGTCATCTCGATGGTTTGACATTTTGGGCTGGAACGTACCCTGCAGGGACATGAAGGGGCCTGGGTGTGGGAGCAGGCCGGCCATCCCTAGGATGGCGAGAGGGTAACATGGGAAGAATTAGGAATGTTGGAAGTAGGGGCTGTCCAGTTTGGGAGTGCACTTGTCTAAAGGCAGGAGTGTGGCGTGGGGCGTCAGCAGCGTTGGGGTCAGCCTGGTGGGGAAGGGGTAGAATATGTGCTTGTGTGCGAGCTGCTGCGTGTGCTGGTGCTGGCGGAACTCTGCCCTCAGCAGAGCCCCCAGGCCCAGCGAGACCTCAGGCAGCTACACTCCCTGAACCAGAAAACGCGTGTTTATCTCTTGCCAGAGCACCTCGTGATCAGCCAGAATCCTTGAGGAAGGCTGGCAATACGTGACTGGTTGGCGAAAGGAGACCAATAGGTTGGTATGGACTGGGTGTCCTAGGATGAGCAGGCTTGTTGGCCCGGAGCGCCGGGGCAAGAGATAGTGGGGAACAGGGCAAACATGGCTGCTGCATGGTGCTGGGCCTGGAGCACTAAGTGCAAGGTACAGAAGCTGGATCCGGGCAGGACCAGCATGGGCAGGGCCAGCGCGGGTCGAGTCTGGGAGGCGACAAGGCCGCATGCTTCAAGAGGCAGAGGCTGGTGCTGCTGCTCCTGCTGAGGCCACGCAGGCTCTTGTGCGTGAGCTGGCCGTGCCCCGGGAAGGTGCCCAGGGAGAGAGGCACGTAGGTTGGGAGATGGACCGGGCTGGGGGCACTCAGGCAAAGGCTGCGGGGTGGCACGGGCCAGGACAGGGCCTTCCTTTTTCACCTGGTTGCTGGCCTGGGCAACTGGCGGAGGTCTTGGGAAGGGCTTGGTGCGATGGTGGTGGTGGCTGCGGGAGAGGCCACAGGGCTGGGAAGTGTCAGGAGGAAGGGCACCTCGGGGCTCAGCTCCCGGCTCTGCTCCAGCCCAGAGACCTTGGGTGGGGCCTTGGCCTCGGCCTCCCACCTCATGCCCTGTGCGGGACCTTTACCAGCTCCAGGGCAAAAAGCTTCTGGGAGCCCACAGACGCTGCGCGGGCAGGAGCCGGACCGCCTGGACAAAGGCGGCTCAGCACGGGGCCCAGGCCGCCCCAGGACTCTCAGGACCCCATAGAGGCCAGCCCCTGCCCAGCGCGCGCTGGCCCTGGGGACTCCAGAATGACCCTTCTTCCCCGGCGGTCGTCGGAGCGCAAGGCCTTAGGTCTTAATTAAATACAGAAAATCCTATCCTTCCACAGTTTAGAAAGCGTTTATGTTGTTACTAAATAAATGTAACATAAACTTTGGAAAATATGAAAACACTAGACCATTTGCAGCTGCCTGTTATCCCTCTGTATATCATTGCATATCATATTTATGTAAGATTTGGTTTTAGGTATTTTTTAAGACTAAATTTGTTCATGGTGGTATTTCAAAATTATATGTATTGTAAAAGCTTGACTCTTAAATAATGTTAAATAAAATAAACCTGGAATAGAGCATGACAAAATATGAACATTAGTTTTTATTTGCAAATGATTGATATTATATAATAATGGTGAAAAATTGGTTATATTTACTGAGTACCTACTGAGTGCTGGACAATAGTCAAAGGACTTTAGATATATAATTAACATAGATTACCTTCTCAAGATAACTCTCAGGTAGGTTCTTGAAAAATCTAATTTTTCAGGAAAATGGAAAGTCATCCTCCTACATGTTCAGGAAAGTATTAATAATAACCCTCTAATTTTTTCTATGTCAGGCATCTCACAAACAGTCCATCACCGTATCATATTGCTACTCTGTACAGAATATATTTGGAGTGTGACTCTGGCTCACCATCTCGTCTGCTACCACCTGGCCAAAAGACCCATCATCTCCATCTTTAAATCATGGTTGAAGCTTCTAGATTGCTTCTCTGTTTTCTGCCTTATGCCTCCTGAGTCTAATCTGAATGTATGACTAGACTATTACTCTTAAATGTAAATTGGATCATGTCACTTTGTTTCATAGAAACTACTAACTTCCAAAGTAGGTAAAAATAAAAAAATAAGAGCCTCCAGGGCCAACAAGACCTTGCCTCTCCTTATTTTTCTGAATGCATCCTTAATCTTTGTGTCTGTCAGGCTTTCTTTGGTGTGGCCACATGGACCTCTTCACACTTCTCCTTCCCTGTATTTATTAGTCCTGATGATGGCCAGACTTCTTCCATTTTTTAATCTTCCTGAAATTTGCTTTGCCCAGATAACTGGATTTTTTCTCATTCTCTTCCTCATAAGACCATGCCTCAAGACACATCTGCTCCTTTCCTCATACTTGCTGAATTTGTTTTTCATAACAGTAAAACCAAATAATATTTTATACTTTGCTTATGCCTTTTGTTTCCTCTGTTTTCTCCACTATGAGAGCTCTCTGAGAACAAGATTGTTGCCAATTAGGTTCATTCCTGTATCCCCATGACCTAGAATAATGCCCCAATAAATGTGCTTGAATGGCTCAATTTTACAGAGGATAGAACTGGGACACAGAGAGATGAAGAACTTGATCATGGTTAGTCAGTAGGTTAAAGGATGAGCTCACATTTGAACCCAGATAGACTGAGTAGAGTTCAAGTTCTTCATCACCATTCTATGGTATGACTTTTTCTACTAAAGTATAATACTCTTGTTAGAGTTGAAATATAATCCATTTCTTTATTATATTTTTCAAAAAATTAACAAAAATAACTGTGTTTTTTTACGGGTATATATTGCTGGCAGACAATCTATTCCAGATGCTGACAGAAGACAGCGTGATGTTGGAAATACCAGCTTATTATTTTCAAACATACATATTTACAGAACAAAAGAACTTTGTAAAGGAAAGAAAGATATGTCAGGTGATTTGATATGGATAAGAACAGAACACGTATTAATCAGGTACAGGCAGTCCTGGTATAAGAAATTGTTTCAGTATTGCTATAAAGGAGGTGGCCACCAGAGGTTCTGAGGGGAGGGAGAGGGAAGAAAATATGTAACATGGGGCAGTTTGGGGACATGTGAATTATTCTGCATGATATTGCAATAATGGATACAGGCCATTATACATTTTGTCAAAACCTATAAAATTGTGAGGTGAAAATTGTAAATAGTAATGTAAACTACAGACCATGGCTAGTAGTGCTTCAATATGTGTTTGTCAATTATAACAAATGTACCACACTAATGAAAGATGTTGTTATTGTGGGAAAGTGTGGGAGAGGGAAGGGGTGATGTACATGGGAATCTCCAATATTTTCAATGTAACATTTATATAATCTAAATATTCTTTACAAAATAAAATAAAAATAAATGGAAATAAAGAAATGGTTTCAGAAACAGAGTGGCTCAACAATGGGGAAAATATAGTCCTTAGATGTAACAAAGCAGACTTTTGATTACTAGGGTTGGTGGTAGCTCATTTCCATGAGTTAGTCCCAGTCCCCAGATTTTTCTAGGTTGTTGCTCTACCATCTCTCAACATGTTGTCCTCTTCTCCATTTATGTAGAAGTTTTACCCAGCACTCAGTCCACATTCCATAGTCTGAGGGAAACATGAGTTTTTCACATTGGGAAAATAATTTTTTTTCATGTATATTGTTTTTTAGGAAAAATTCAATTCCATGAATAGGTGCAGACCTTTTCACATAACTTACATTTCTGGTGTAAACATCTTAAAAAGTTGTATATTTCATCTAATAAATGAAATTTAACAGCAATAGGATATTTACAAAATTTTTTTACTCTCCTTTTAATATTTGTGGGGAACCACAGTGTTATCCCTTCTTTCATTCCTTACTTACATTGGCAATTTTGTCTTCTCCTTTCACAGTGGTTGCCCTAGGGATGATTAACCTTGGAATAGTAGAGATGCAGTTCATCTTTCCCATTCTTTATGTTTTTATGATAAATTTTACCTTTCTATTTGTCTCAAGCCTCAAAATAAACCAATGTAATTTTCCTGTAGACCATTATTTTAAAGCAATTAAAGTTTTACAAATCCAGTATTTGATATAGTTATCTTCAGTTCAGTTATATATATGTTATTATATCTTTACGTAAACCTTCTCTTTTCATTCTCTGTATACCTGGGAAATTTTTAAAGCACAACTCTGCTGGATATATATTTTTCTGTATATGTGAGTGTTAATTTTCCTGGAAAAGATTTAATTTTGTTTTTATATTTCAAAGATATTTAAATTAATATTGAATCTTATAATGACAGTTATTCCTTTCAGTATTTGAAACACGATTCCATTTTGTTCTGGCTTGCCTCAGTTTTTATGATGTCTGTTAAAATTCTCATGGGTTGTTTTCAGAATGTGATATGTACTATCCTCTGATTTTCATCATTTTCTACTTTTCTTTGTTCTTCAGCTGTGAGATCAAAGAGTTGATATGTGTTTCATTTGATGGTTGATTTATTATTTGATTTTTGTTTTTATTTTTATTTTTCACCTTCCTAGGCATTTTTAACAATCATAGTCCTGAGGTTTGATGTCTTCCCTTATATTATAAAAAGTTATGGTCATTATCTTCTTAAATATATCTTCTGATGCACTTCCTTTCTAGTCTTACATAGTACACTAACTATATGTATATGAAACAGTGAGATATTGTACCATAGATCTCAGATAGTTCTTCCCCCATGTTTTAATTTTTCTTGAATGTTTTTTCTTTCTGTTTGTTATTTCCTATTGGCTTATCACCAAGTTCACAATTACTTCCTCACCTTTTTTGAACATAATGAATATCCCGTTGATAGAATATTTTTGTCTTATATTGTGTGTGTGCTTTTTAATAGTTATATTTCTAGCAATTAATTGGACACTACCTTATGGATTCCATCCTTATGGAGCAATTTCTCTTGTATCCATTTATTTTGTTTATCCTCTCAAATAGATCTTCTAACCTTGTAATTGTCAATGCTCTTTAGCCAAAGCCCCAGGAACACCTGTGGTGGACAATTTTCTATTATTACTTATTGCAGTGAGGAAGAGCACATGCCATGTGAAAACATGCAGTTTCTAATTAAGAAGGTTTTTAAAAGATTGCATTAAAGGTTTCAGCTTTGGCTGGGTAACTAGGGAGAGGAAATAAGGAAGCAAAACTTGGTATTCATTTGAGCCCACCAGAAAGATGAGGTTGTAATAATCTAAGAAATCATATTCTACGGAGGGACAAGCCGCTCTAAGAGGAGATGGAACTGCATGCTGTCATGCTTGTCTTGGTGAATTGCCCCTTTTATTAATATAATGTCCTCCTTCATTCCTTATAGTAGTTTTGCATTTGAAATCTATGTTGTCTGATTTTAGTATCACTATTCTAGCTCTTTTTTGGTTACTATTTACATGGAACACCTTTTTCTAATTCACTTTTAACCTGGTTGTGTCCTTATGACTGAGTTGGATCTCTTGTAGACAACATATAGGTGACTCATATTTTTTTTTAGCCTTTCTATCAGTCTATATCTTTTGATTGGAGAGTTCATGTCATTAACATTCAATGTTATTACTGTAAAGGCATTACTTATTTCATCCATTTTGTTCTTTGACTCTCTGTTGTCGTATCATTCTATTGTCTGTCTTCTTATCCTTTAGTTTACCCTTACTAACACTCTTCATTTCTAAACTCTTCTCCAAATCTCTCACTTTTTTTCCTTTCAGGCTGAAGCATACCCTTTAGCATCTCTTGTAATTCTGGTCTTTTGGTAAAATATTCTATCAGTTTTTGGTTTTCTGCGATGACTTTCAACTCACCTTCATTTTTGAAGGATAGTTTTGCAAGATTCAGATTTCTTGGCAGTTAGTTTTCCTCTTTCAGTACCTTAAGAACATCATATCATTTTCTTCTTTCATTCATAGTTTCTGATGAGAGGCCCATCAGAATTTGAATTGAATCTCAGCTCTGGAGATTCAGCACAGGAACAAAAGAAAACCAAGACTGAACACCTCTGTTTCCCTTGTATATTTTGCTTTTCTTTTCTCTGACTGCTTTCAAAGTCCTCTCTTTATTTCTGATATTTGTCATTCTGAGTAGTAGGAGTCTTGGTGTAGGTCTATTCAGGTTTATTCTGTTTAGGGTGTGTTATCCTTCATGGATATTGATATTTATAACTTTCATAAGGGTTGGGAAGTTTTCAGTCATTATTTCCTCAAATATTCTTCCTGCTCCTTTTCCATTCTCTTCTCCTTCGGGGACACCAATAATGCAAATATTTGTGTGTTTCACATTTTCATTCAATTTCCTGAAACTCTGTTCCATTTTTTCCATTAGCTTCTTGTTCTGTTTTCTTGTCTTTTCCAGTTAGATGTTCTGTATTTGAAATCACTATTTCTATCTTTGAGCAATTCAGATATGCTCTTATATGCCTCTAATGTTTTTTTTAATCTCATTCATTGTGTTTTTCATTCCCATAAGGTCTGTTACTTTTCATTGTAGGCTTTCAAATTGTTCTTTATGTTCACCTAGTTTCTTCTTACTATCCTTTATTTCTTTAGTCATATTTTCTTTAAATCATTTTAAGTGATTTAGGAGAGTTGTGTGATTATTACTGATTGTCTTAAATCCTGTATCTCTTCAGGATATTTGGTTAGCACTTTTGACTGAGCCATCTCTTCCTGTTTCCTAGTAAGGTTTCTAATTTTTTTTTCCTGATGTCTAAGCATCTGAATGTCTTGGTGAATTTACTCTAATGGCCGATTTCTCTCTCTTGCCTAATTTTTTTCACATTTTTCTTGGATATTTGGTTCAACTTATTCTAAGTCTTTGAAATTGCCCAGCTTAAGTTACCAAAATCCAGCCAAGGACTCACTAGTGAGGGGCAGAATTTCTCCCAGGGGTAGGATACCAAAAGAACAGAGAACAGTTTTTGTTTGTGCAATTTCCAGACCTACCAGCAGATAGTGCTTGTCAGTGTACCTTTCCACAGAAGTGTTCAGTCTTGGTTTTCCTGTGTTCCTGTGTTGAATCTCCAGAGCTGAGATTCAAAGCCAGCTCTGCTGGCCAAATTCACTGATGAAAAGCAATCTGACTCCCCCTCCATTTTCCCTTAACAGGGAGAAAGATGTCTGTTCCCCTTTTACTTGGCTGCAGTGAGCCAGAGGTTTTACCCCAGCTTAGTATCTTGGGGGTGGGGGAGGGGAGCCCTTCCTGGCCACAATCGGGGCTTGGTAACTCATTTTTATTTTTTTTTGACCTCTTTGCCTTTCTGTCCCTCATCCTACTGGTAGTTGTGTTGCACTGTCCTGGTCTGCTGAACCCCAAAGCAGGCCCCTTGGACAGCTTCTGGTTCTTTCTCCATTGTTTTTGTGAGAGCTTTGAGCACTGCCTGTTAGTCTGATGCCATCTTCCCACAATTCCTCTGGTATCATTCTTTTATTTTTTTGGTTCTTTGGGAGATAACATAGAAGAATGTACTTATAATGTGGGCATAGAGAATGATTCCTTAAAACTCAAAAACGTAAAGGTTAGTAAATAAGACTAAGAATTTCTGGTCATCAAAATATATCAAAAGGAGGGAGGAAAATGCAAGCCCCAAACTGGGAGAAATTATTTGTAACACATAAAACTGACACAAGATTAGTATACAGAATGTATAAAGAAAACTTAAAAATTAAAAAAGAGAATTACACACACAAAAACCTCAAAAACAAAACAAAACACAGAACAATGGGTAAAAGATTTGAACAAGGTACTTCATATTATACTAAATAAGAATAGCCCATAAATATGTGAAAATATACTATCGTGATTAGTTAGTAATAGAGAAATACAAACTAAAACCACAATTAAGCCCTATTTCTCAACTGTCAGATTAGCTAAAAAGAAGTTGTAGGATAGCAAGGGTTGTCGAGGTTGTGAACAGGAACTCTCATGCACTCTTAGTGGGAGTGTAAATTTGTATCAACATTTTGGCATTACTCTAGACCCAGTAATTTTAGTTCTCGCTGTGTGCCCTGGAGATTCTTTACATGAATGTAAGAATATTTATAGTGTAAAGGTTTGTAATAGCAAAAAAACTGTTATTTCCCAAATGTTCATCAACTTTGAATGGATAAAGTTGAGGCATTATATCCATAAAATGCAACATTGTATAGCAATAAAAATGAACCCAGTTATATGCATCAAGGTGTATGAATCTTAAAAGCATCATGTTGAATCAAAGAAGCAAGTCACAGAATACATTCACTATGATTTCATTAATATAAAGTTGGAAATAGCAAAACAAAACTATATCTTGGGGGAGGCAAGATGACGTTGGTTTAGGAGGGTACTCACTGACTGGCTCTCTGGGGACGACTGACTGCGGATGGGGTCCTGCCCAAGGGTCTGTGCTGTGGGCACACGGAGCGAGAAGCTTGGATCATCTAGCAGCGGACAGATCGATGGCGTGGAGTGATCGGTGGAGATTCATGAGTTTTGAGCCTGCCTGTGGTGGTTAACACAGATGGCTGAGCCCCACCCGCAGGAAAAATAACTGGTTTGATCCACGAATCCTGTGCCAGCAGCTCCCGCTCTGGTGTGGGGGAGCATACTCTGGGGGAGGGAGGGCTCTGACAAAGGGTGGAGAGGGGTTTAACTTCTGTGGATTTGGCTGCCTGGACCCCCTCATAGCTTTGGGGAGCAGATAAGCAGGCTTGAAACAGCACCAGGCTAAGGGGAGAGGCAAATCTGCTGAGGAAACCTGATTTACCCAGCAGCCCGCTGACACTGAGGCTTGACACCAAGGGGGCGGAGTCAACTAATTTTATCACTCTGCTCTAACAAGCATCAGAGCTTCAGCTCCCCTAGGGAGGCCAGGAAGTGGGAAGGGCTTGATTAGTTTCCACGAGCTTATTTAGGGTCCCCTCAGTGAAGGGGGTGATCTAGCAGAGGACTTCTTTTGGGTCCCTTATATCGTAAAAAAAAAGAAGACAGTCACTTTAAAAAATGAATTCCTGTTCTTAATTTAGTTTAATATAAAAAATCTGCCTCAAAACTTGCAGATAGAACCCTGAAGGAAAATTGATAAATGCAAGCAGGCTGAGAGGATCCGCAAGGACCCTAGAAGGAACACTTCCTCCTTAGCTTTGCTTGACTGCTTGCTGGTGTGGTTGTTTGGTTTTTCTCTGTTTGTTATTTCTTGTTTTTCTTTCCTCTTTCTTACCCCCTTTCTGTTTTCCCTCATTTTTTTTTAATTAGGTGCTACTACCTTACCTCTTTTTTGCTGTGCTTCTTCTTCAGTGATTTCCCATTCTCTCTATATATTGATATTGTATCCCAAGCTATCAATTATCCTTCCTTCATCTATCTGCCTTCTGCTTTCTGTTGTGGTTCTTAGACACCATGCTATTTCATTAGCCCATAACTTAAGGGTGTCAATTTCTATTCTGTCTATTTTGTTTTCTTCTTTTTTTTTAATTAATATTAGCCTTTTCCTTTTAGCCCTTTCTTTAATCTTTCTCTCCCTCCTCATCATTCTAGCCTTCTAAATCATTATATATATATTCCTTTATTTGGTTTCCCAGTCCATTGTAAGTACTCCACTTTCTTTCCTATTACTCTACACTGCCTACACAAGTTAAATATTCATTTTACTAAGTTCTATTTGGCCCCTTTTCTAACTTTTATCAGTATTACTATTATCCTTCTTCCTTTCTCACATCTTTCAATTTCTCTGGCACTAATTTTTTTCCGTCAAGGTTCATAGAAAGAGGCAAGGAAACAAAATAAGAAAAAATGTCAAAGAGAAAATTTAACACACACACAGAACCACCAGCTAAATAAAACTCTAGAGGAGAGAGAGAAGTTAATCAACTGAATAAAACCAGCAAAGTAAAATGATGACTAGAGGGCAACAAAAAATTACAAACCACACTGAGAAACAGGAAGACATGGACCACTCCAATGAACAAACTAAAAACCAGGAATATATGCAGAACATTGAACAACTAACAAAAGATTAACAAACAAATATCATGAACCAACTTAATGAAGTGAAGGAAGAGATTAAGGATATAAAGAAGACACAGGGAGAACATACTGAAGAAATTGTAAACATACTCAAAAAGATAATGGATATGATGGTGGTCAATGGAACAATCCAAGAGATCAAAAAGACACTGGATTCATGTAACAGCAGATTTGAACAAGTAGAAGAAAGAATTAGTGATGTAGAAGACAATAGAGCTGAAATCAAATAGATAGTAGAACAGATAGACAAAAAAATAGAAAAAATCCAGCAGGGACTCGGGGATTTAACTGACAACAAAAAATGCACAAATAAAGGCATTATGGGCATCCCAGAAGGAGAAGAGAAGGGAAAGGGAACAGGAGGAGTGTTGAAGGAAATAATGACTGAAAACTTCCCAACCCTATTGAGAACAATGGATGTACAGATCCAGGAAGCAAAGCACACCCGAAACAATCTAAATCCCAACAGGCCAACTCCAAGACATATACTCATCAAAATGTCCAATGCTTAAGACAAAGAGAAAAATTTAAAGGCAGCAAGAGAAAAAAGAACCATCACATACAAGGGAAGCACAATAAGACTAAGTGCTGATTTCTCATCTGAAACCATGGAGGAAAGAAGACGGTGGCATGATATAGTCAAAGTACTAAAAGAAAAAAATTCCAGCCACGATTTCTATATCTAGCAAAACTGGCATTCAAAAATGATGAAGAGTTCAAAATATTCACAGGTAAAAAGAAATTAAGAGAGTATGCCAATAATAAACCAGCATTTCAAGAAATACTAAAGAAAGTTCTACAAGTTGAAAGGAAAATACAAGGGAGAGAGAGTGGTAGGAGAGTTTAAAAACAACTAAAAAGACAAAAACAGAAACAAAACAGCATATGACATACATTAATCCAAATAAAATATGGCTGAAGTAAGAAATTCATTGTGAGTAATAACACTGAATGCTAATTGATTAAATTCACCACTCAAGCGACACAGATTGGCAGAATGGATAAAGAAATATGATCCATCTATATGCTGTCTACAAGAAACCCACCTTTGACCCAGGGATTCAAGGAAGCTGAAAGTAAATGGCTGGAAAACAATTTTACAAGCTAACAATAGTCAAAAAAGGGCAGGAGTAGCTATTTTAATATCAGACAAAATAGATTTTAAATGCAAAACTATTGTAAGAGACAAAGATGGACACTATATATTAGTAAAAGGGGTAATCTCTCAAGAAGAAAGAACAATCATAAACATTTACGCACCTAATTGGGGTGCCTCAAAACACATGAGGCAAACTCTGGAAAAGTTAAGCGGAGAAATAATTGCCTCTACAATTATACCAGGAGACTTTAATGCACCATTATCATCATTAGAACATCTAGACAGAGAATCAACAAAGAAACAAAGACTCTCAAAAATACATTAGAGGACCTGGACTTAATAGATAAATACAGATCACTACAGCCAAATACAGCAGGATTTACATTCTTCTAGAGTGCACATGGATCATACTCCGAGATAGACCACATGCTAGGCCACAGAAAAACTCTCAATGAATTCAGAAAGATTGATATTATACAAAGTAATTTCTCTGATCACAATGGAATGAAATTGGAAATCACTAAGGGCCAGAGAAACAGGTTAGGCACAAGGATATGGAAGTTAAGCAACACACTCTTAGACAAACTGTGGGTCAAGGAGGAAATCTCAAAAGCAATCCGTAACCACCTTGAAACTAATGAAAATGACAACACAACATATCAAAACCTATGGGATGCAGACAAAGCAGTCCTGAGAGGCAAGTTTATAACCATAAATACATATATTAAAAAAGAAGAAAGACCTAACTGCACACCAGGAGGAATTGGAAAAACAACAAAAAAAACTAAACCAAAAGGAAGTAGAAAGAAGGAAATAACAATGATTAGAGTAGAACTAAATGAAATAGAGAATAAGAAAGCACTACAAAAAATAAACAAAACCAAAAGCTGATTCTTTGAGAATATCAGTGAAATCGACAAACCCTTAACCAGACAAACAAAGAAAAAGAGAGAACAGATGCAAATACACAAAATAAGGAATGAGCAAGGGGATATCACTACTGACCCCAAAGAAATAAAGAGTATCATAAGAGAATACTTTGAAAAATTATATGCCAATAAGAATGATAATTTAGAGGAAACGGACAAGTTTCCAGAAATGCACAATATTGATGAACAGCCTATATTGATGAAAGAAGAAACTGATGAACTCAATAGTTCAATTACAGGTAAAGAGATTGACTCAGTCATCAAAAACCTCCCAACTAAGAAGAGCCCAGGACCAGATGGCTTCATAGCTGAATTCTACCAAACATTCCAGAAAGAGCTGACACCAATTCTATTTAACTCTTCCAAAAAATAGAAGTAGAAGGAATATTGCCTAACTCATTCTAAGATGCCAACAGTACCTTAATACCAAAAACAAACAAAGATACCACTAGAAAGGAAAATTACTAACCAATTTCTCTAATGAACCTAGATGCTAAAATCCTTAACAAAATACTTGCTAATTGCATTCAACAAAATATCAAAAGGATTATACACCATTATTCATCCCAGGTATGCAAGGATGGTTCAATATAAAAAAATCAATCAATGTAATACACCACATAAACAAACTGAAAGAAAAAAATCACATGATCATCGCTATAGATGCAGAAAAAGCATTAGACAAAATACAGCACACTTTCTTGATAAAAACACTGCAAAAGATAGGAATAGAAGGAAACATTCTAAATATGATAAAGCGTATATATGAACAGTGGGTTCTGTGTAATATTTTGGGTAATCTAAAATATATATATATATATACACAACATTTTTGTAAGCAAATACACATATATGCATATATAATTATATATAATTTTGCAAATGTTTGTATGTATTGTGAGAATTTTGATTTTTACCCATAATAAAAAAAAAAAAAAAAGTTAACATCATCTTCAATGGTGAAATCCTAAAAGCCTTTCCTCTGAGATCGGGAACAAGACAAGGATGCCCCCTATCACCACTCCTATTTAACATTGTCTTCAAAGTACTTGTTCGAGCACTGAGGCAAGAAAAAGATATAAAAGGCATCCAAATTGGAAAAGAAGAAGTAAAACTTTCATTATTTGCATACGACATGATCCTATACATAGAATGCCCAGAGAAATCTACAACAAAGCTTCTAGAACTTATTAAGGAGTTCATTAATGTTGCAGGCTATAAGATCAATGCTTAAAAATCAGTAGCATTTCTGTACACCAATAAAGAGCAACTGGAGGAGGAAATCAAGAAAAAAAATGTCATTTAAAATAGTAACTAACAGAATCAAATACCTAGGAATAAATTTAACTAAAGACGTAAAGGACTTAAATACAGAAAACTACACAACACTGTTAAAGGAAATCAAAGAAGACTTAAATGAATGGGAAAATATTCCCTGTTCATGGATAAGAAGACTAAACATCATCAAGATGTCTATCCTACCCAAACTAATATACAGATTTAATGCAATCCCAATAAAAATCAACACTATATTTTTTTAAGGAACTGGAAAAACTAACCACAAAATATATTTGGAGAGGTAAGAAGCCCCAAATTGCCAAAGACATATTGAAAAAGAAAAATGAAGTTGGAGGTATCACCTTATCGGACTTTAAAACATACTACAAAGCTACAGTGATCAAAACTGCATGGTATTGGCACAAGGATAGACATACTGACCAATGGAATTGAATTGAGAGTACTGATATAGATCCTCGCATATACAGTCATCTGATATTCGACAAGGCCACCAAGCCCACTCAGTTGGGAGAGAATGGCTTCTTTAACAAGTGGTGCTTGAAGAACTGGATATCCGTATCCAAAAGAATGAGAGAAGAATATCATCTTACACCTTATACAAAAATCAACTCAAGATGGATCAAATATCTAAATATAAGAGACAAAACCATAAAGACCTTGGAAGATAATGTAGGAAAGCATCTACAGGACCTTGTAATAGGAAATGGTTTCATGAACTTCACAGTCAAACACGAGCAGCAAGAGAAAAAATAGATAAATGGGATTTCCTCAAAATTAAAAACTTCTGCACCTCAAAAGATGTTATTAAGAAAATAAAAAGGCAGCCTATCCAATGGGATAAAATATTGGCACACATATATCTGATAAGAGCCTAATATCCTGCATATATAAAGAAATCCTACACCTTAAAAATAAAAAGACAAACAACCCATTAAAAAGTGGGCAAGTGACCTGAAAAGACACTTCTCCAAGGAAGAAATACAAATGTCTAAAAAGCACATGAAAAAATGCTTGACATCGCTTGCTATCAGGGAAATACAAATCAAAACCACAATGAGATACCAATTACACCCATCAGAATGGCAGCTATTAAAAAAACAGCAGACTCTAAGTGTTGGAGAGGATGTGGAGGAATAGGAACCCTCATTCACTGCTGGTGGGATTGTGCAATGGTCCAGCCACTGTGGAGGACAGTTTGGCGGGTCCTCAGAAAACTAACAATAGATCTTCCATATGATCCAACAATTCCACTCCTGGGGATATACCCTGAAGAACTGAAAGGAAAGACACAAACAGATATATGCACATCAATGTTCATAGCAGCATTGTTCACCATTGCCAAAAGTTGGAATCAGCCCCGGGGCCCATCAACAGATGAATGGATAAGCAATATGTGGTACATACATACAATGGAATATTACTCAGCTGTAAGAAGGAATAAAGTACTATCACACGGAATAACATGGATGAATATTGCAGACATTATGTTGAGTGAAGAAAGCCAGGTATTGAAGGATGAACATTATATGACCTCACTGATTAGAAATGAGGAATGTGAGCAGTCTCTGAGAACCATTGTCTGAAAGATAGGTTAACAAGGGAGAGAAAGAGAAGAGTATGCTTTGTGCCATCACCCATATGGACATAATCTATGGTAAAGGAATAGAGTATAGTTGCATATTGAAGGATAGGACAGATGGGTAGTAATATTACTGGGTTTGGTGGTGCAGGGTTGACAGGTGGGTAGATTAGGAAGGGCAGGTTGGAATACCCAGGGCATGTAAGTACGAATTTTGTCATTCCATGAGTCAAGGCATGGGTGTGTCATATGCCCCAGGGGGGTGGTGTGGAAGGAACAGTTAAGATCAAATGGGGTATTTAGTGGTCATGGGAAAGGTTTTTCATTACCTTACAGTAATGGACACAGGACATGGTAAATATCATCAAAAATAATTAAACTGTACTGTCTAAAATGTAAACTATAATGTAAACCATTGACAATGTTTAGTTGCTATATTTTACTATCTGTATAACAATTACAACAACGCTAACATCCATAAAAAAAAAAAAGGTTTTAATATGGGGTGGGGAAGCGAGAGGGAGGTTGGGTATGTGGGAGTCTCTAGTATTCTGTGTGTGACTTTGCTGTGACCTAAAACTTCTCTGAAAGTTAAATGAAAATTTGGAAGACAGTGGGGAATGAGAGGGGGAAGGTGTCACGGTACATTGGACATCCGATAATACAGTGATAAAAGGAAAAAAGAATATTTTTTTTAAAAAAAGGATTTTTTTGTTTTGTTTTTTTCCCAATTTTTTGAATGTTCCAACCCACTAATTATATTTTATTTTTAATTTGTTTTTTTTTTCTTCTGAGTTTCCTTTTACTTATCTCTTACATTTAAGCTTATCATTATTATTTTTTTTTCCTGTTAATTGTATTTGGTTATTATATAGGCTTCATGTTCAGGAAGGTTTAGATCACAAAAGGGTTACAATGGGGGCTGCAGAGGATCATCAGTGGGGATTGTCTGGGATGGGGGATTCATGGGAGTAAGTTCATTTGAATATACATTAAAGATATATAACATTTTTCAAGTGATCAAGGGATGGGGCATGGTCACGGTGGATAGATAATCACTCAATAAATGAGGGAATGCTGAATTCCCAGCCTGGAGAGCTCTGTCACATTCTCCAAGGGAGCAGCAACAGCCCTTAGGGCAGTGTCTGGCAAAAGAGGATGGCCCACTGATGGGTTCTTGTTATTGATGACTACCCTTATGAGTCTTTGCTCTTGTAATTGAAACTTAGCCTACTGTTATGGGGTTCCTAAGGGTTACCACCTGAAAGCCTCCTTGTGGCTCAAATGTGGCCTCTCTCTACGACAATCTCAGCATATGAATGCATTACCTTCCCCCCAATGTGGGACATGACTCCCGGGGATGTGCCTCCCTGGCAACGAAGGATTAACACTAAGTGCCAACTGGCAACACGATTGGAAAAAGACCTTGAATAAAAGGTGGAAAAAGTAAAGAGAAATGAGTTCATGTGGCTAAGAGGTTTCAAAGAGAGTCAGGAGGTCATCCCAGAAGTAACGCTTACGCACACCTCAGTAGGATCTCATAGAACACCAGAGTGGATATCACCCCACGCAGAGGGGCTCCTGTGGGCTCTGGAGACACCCAGGTCCTATATAAGGGGGGATAGCCCCAGAGATTGATGGCTTATTAGTGGGCTCTACTTTGGAATCTGTGCTCCTGAAAGTGGCAATGTTGGACTCAAATAAGTCCTCCCTGCACATGGTCCAACAGTCCCTTCTATTCAAACTTATATGTGATGCTGGAGTTTTTAGGTGTACTTCCAGAGACTGGAGCCTCTGGCCTACCTATGTGCCAGCTGTGCCTGGAATCTCAGTGGAGCTGCCACTCCTATCCTACAGCTCAATGGACTCATCCAAGTCACCTGGCAAGGAGACGACGATGGGCAACGGCCATCCCAGGGAATGGAGAGGGCCTGCAGCTGCAGGAAGGATTATCTCATCCACCGTATCCGTAGGATATAAGCCCTCTCTCATTGGAGGTGGAGTGGACATCACCATCCCAGTCCCCTTAGGATTGGGGGAAGAACTATGGACTAGAGTGGAATTAATGTTATTCTGTTGTAGACATATTGTGATTCAAGCAATGGAAGAAATTATAACAGTGAGGTGGAGCTGGTGACCACTGGATGCTCTTGGGGCAGGGAGAGCAAGGACATTTGAAATATAGGGGCTTTTTCATTACTTGGGTTGTCCTGAGTGGCGTTTCGGTGACAGATGTAGGCCATTTTACATGAGCATATACCATGCAGAACTGTGTGGGAGAGAGTGTGATCTACGATGTGAGCTGTGGTCTATGCTTGGTGGCAAGGCCCCAGGATGTGCATATCCTTTGCGAATCATGTGCCACACTGATGAAGGATGTTTGTGTGGGATGTTGTGGGAGGTGTGGGAGGTGGGGAACATGGGAATCCCTGTAATTTCTGTGTAATATCTAGGTAATCTAAGCACATTTTACAAATATTGGTATGTATTGTGAAAAATTTGATTTTTTACCTACAATAAAAAAAAATGTATAAGTACAGTTATAAACCCTGTGATGTTCTACTACATTTTGTCATGCATAATTTTAACAATCAGAATGCATAAACATTATATGATAGGCCAATAAAGAGTTATAAATATGCAATTATATTAAAGAAAATTAGATTTAAAAAACTATATCTTATGTAGGATTACACAGATCTGTGGTACAACTACACAGAAATAATGGAATAGTACAAAATTCATGATGGAATTGATGTTTGGTGGGGGGTGGGGGAAAATGCCATCAGGGAGAGTCACTGGAACCAGTACTACTATTCTAACTGCTGTCATGGGTGGTGGGTATGCAGACCTTCATTTTATTATAATTATTAAAATATTGCATATATGGAATGTTCACTTTTTTTAGATGTTATATTTTATTGAAATGAACTTCCAAAATTTTGTCAGTGCTAATGTATGTTCTATTTCTCACCAAAATCTTCAGGAAATCCAAAAGGCTGGTATGAAAAGTAGTTATTTTCTTTTTGAATCTTCTAAAACATGCCAGTTTGAATTAGCCTTTAGATTTTCAGGCCAAAAAGATAATCAAATAAGAATATTCAGAATATGTTTTAACACTTTTATGAAGGTTACACTTACAACAGAAATACCTTCAACTTTCAGATTACAACAGATATCTTCAACTTTGAGAAAAAGACCCTTAGTAAATAAAATGCAAGATGGACCAAGTTACTTCTTAGTAAAAGATACGTCAATCAATTTTTACACCAAATTCTTAAAAGCATTTGAAAAACATTTGCATCTTATAATTGCCAAACAATGTAGTCATGTGGTAGAAGAAGATACAGACAACTAACAAAAATTTAAAGATCTCAAACTATTCCATTACCTAAAAGAAGAAATTATTGTTCTTGCTTGGAAAATATGCTTCACTTTTCATCTCAAGTTTACTTAAAAAATGCGCCCACCTGCACCCACTCGTGGCTGGGAAGCAAGCTGAACCAGTAGGCGGCAGCCATGTCTGTGGGACCAACTGGCTGAGTTGCCCTGACCTTGCGGAGTGTAGCTGGCTTGGAGGCGCCAAGTAGTGCCTTGCAGATGGGAGCGGAAGGGGCCTGGTGCTTCAGTAGCAGGAAGTGACAAAGTTCCCTGCTGGACACTAGTTACAAGCCTTCGACACTGTGTGGAGAAGTGCGAAGGGGTCTGGGATGCCGGCAGTTTCATTTCTAGTGCCTGCCTCTGCTGCTTCAGAAAGCTGTGTTTATGTTTAGGGCAGCGGCTGAAGTAGTGAATTGGCTACCTGCAGGGAAAATTCAAAAGGAACCTCAGTGTGATAGTGGACGTTGATTTACTCAGTTACTGTGCAAGAGAATGGAAAGAGATACCTCAGGGCAAGTTGAGGAGGAAGGCTTATGAGGAACTGTTTTGGTGGCATCATATTAAATGCGTTCAACAAATAAAAAGAAATAACTATGATGTGCTGGGATCAGTGTTATTTCAGATATTCAGCCAGGGCCTCCATTTTCCATCCTAAGGTGAAAGAAAAAGACATAATTAAGCTTCCTGAAAAACTGCTGTTTTCACAAGGTTGTAACTGGATCCAGCAATGGTTCTGGTCCTGAGAAATATACAGGTACAAACATGTTTGGAAACCTACATAAATATGTGGAACTATTGAAAATGCAGCGGACTGAATGTAATGGAATTAAGGATTATCAAGAAAGACAGTATGTGCAACATCCTTTTTTCCAATGCAATTCTGGAATATAAACTTTATGAAGCTTTAAAATTCATCATGTTGTATCAAGTCACTGAAGTGTACAAACAAATGAAGACTAAAAAGGTTATCCCCAGTCTTTTTAGACTCTTGTTTTCCAGGGAAACCTCAACGGATCCTTTGAGCTTCATAATAAATCACCTAAATTCTGTAGGCGACACATGTGGATTAGAGTAGATTGACATGTTTATGCTTGGATACTCCCTTGAAGTAAGGGTAAAAGTGTTCACACTTCAAGTTCAACTCCAGCAACTTTGAAGTCAGCTATCTGGAGGAGCCTCTCAGGGAATGGCTGTAGATCTGCCTGCTGACAGAGAATGACTGCCACCACCACATTCTGGTCCTGTAAGGCTGGGTGGACTGGGCATCAGCTCACCAGGGGTGGCAGTCTCACCTGCAAGTGAAGTATATCTTGAAGACCAAAGTGAGTGTTTCAGCTGATGAAGGAATTAGGACTCCTTCTCCAGAGTTCCAAGTACACTGGTAGGTCACAGTGTACCTACAGCTTGTCTTTGTTTCTCAATGATTTCCTCCAAAGCAGCTGCAAATTTCTCCTTGACCTATCCATTCTCCTCTAGAAGGAAGAGTACATTCCCAAATAAGTGATTTGATTTTGTGTAGGAGAAATATAAAAGAAGATGTGAGTAGTAAGGGGGTGCTATTGTGGCCCCCAAAAGATATGTTGACAACTTCACCCTAGTTCCCATGAATGTGACCTTGTTTAGAAATAGGGTTTTTGAAGATGTAATCAAGTAAAGATGAGGTCATAATGGATTAGGGTGGGGCATGAATCCAAAATGAAATGTGCCCTTATTAGAATCAGAAGACACAAACAGAGACAGAAGGAAACAGCTCTGTGAAGAGAGAGGCAGAAGTTAGAGCTGTGCTTCTACAAGCCAAGGAAAACAAAGATTTCAGATGACTGCCTAAAGCTAGGAAAAGGCAAGAAAGGATTCTCTACTAGAGCTTTCAGAGTGAGCTCGGCCCCGCCAACATCTTGAATTCAGACTCCTGTCTATAAACTGTGACGAGATGTTTCCATTATTTAAAATCATGTGCTTTGTGCTACTTTGTTAGGCCAGCCCTAGGAAATTAAGGCACGGGTTTTTGTTTCTTTTGTCTTTTTCTTCTCTCTTTGCAGTAATGCTCGATCTATTTTTCTGCCTTCTAGGCCCAGGAATTGTCTCACTGTGTTTTCCAAAATCTACTCTAATTTGTGGGATAGTTCATTGGTGGTGCCCATTGGTCACAGGCCACCTCTGTGCCCTTCATTTTACACTTCAGCAATATTAAAGCTAATTCATTTTCTCCATAGATATGATTTCAGAGGTGATCTTTATATTTGTTAGAACCTGGAAAGGAAAAAGGTTTTATTTTAATTGTCCATAAAATCCCAACACCACCAATGGGATTGAAATCCCATTTTGAATATGATTTCTTTATTTTTTCAATTCCTTTTAAAAGAAACTTTAGATTACATAAATGTTACATAAAAACTATAGGGGAATCCCATATACCCTACCCCCTCTGCCTCCCACACTTTCCCATGTTAACAATGTCTTTCATTAGTGTGGTACATTAGTTGCAATTGATGAACACTTATTGAAGCATTGCTATAATACAAATCATGGACTAGAGTTTACATTATAGTTTATACTTTGCCCCACATGATTTTATAGTTTTGATAAAATATATAATGGACTGTATCTATCATTGCAATGTCATGCAGGAAATTCCACTGTCCAAAAATGCCCCCATGTAACACTTATTCTTCCCTCTCCTTCCCCTCAGAAACTCTAGTGGCCACTATTTTATATTAATGACACAAGTTATTCCATTGCTGTAATAATAATAAGTCTACTTTAGTACACAGTTGATTTTCCCCCTTATGTTTGTTCAATCCTCAATCTTTAGGATTTGGGGATGGGTGTTGCCCATTCTGTATCTGATTGAAAGGGGGCTCCAATCCCATGGGACAGATGGATGGAACTGTCTTGCCTGCAGTTGTAGATACTCTGTTTCTTAGGATGGGCATTTTCTATTATCACCCTTTTGTTAGTTGTCCTGGAGAAATCCAATGAACTAGAGAGTAGGTGTTGCAACTCTGCTGAGATTCAGGACTCAACCAGCACATGAACATAATGAAGATTTAAGTTTCTTGGACTTATATTTAACAAGTATAGGCTAATTATAGTTTCAAATAAAAGAGGCAGAAGAGCCATGTGTAGGGAAATTTTAAGTGTGTCTAACTCTGTTACATTGGGAGGATATATTCCAAAGTAAGTTCCACTGAGCTTGTCTGCTCTGCTCATGGTGTCTGGATATCTCTAGAGCCCTCAGGAGCCCTGATGATTAATGCACTGTTTATGTGGCAGGCAACAGATCCTGCTGAGATATGTATAAGCCTAACCTAGGGTATGATCTCCCAACTTGATTGAAAACTCAGCCATAAAAACTCATTTATATTTAATATTTCCTCTTTCTGGTCAAAGTTTTTTTCCAGATGCATCACCTATTGGCATGTGGTAATAATCCTTGATACCAGGGAAGCTCATCACCGAGAGCCATGCACCATGCTGGGGTAAGGTAATGCATTTATAAGCTGAGTTTTGCTTATAGAGAGGATTTCAAGAGGTAACTCTTAGGCAGTATATAATACTAGGCTAAGTTTCAATTTCACAAGAAAAGGTTCATATGTACAATCTTAATATCAAAGTCCTCTCCTCCTTTGCTGGGTACTGCCCATGTACTTAGGAGATTTTTGATGCTTTATTAGAGAATGTAAAAGGATTTCCAGGGATGGGATCTCAATATTCTTTCAGTTGTTATCTGAGATTCTACCCACCATGACAATGCCCCATGACCACTTGTACATATCTATATGCTATAAAGGCATACCACAGGTGCACCCCTCCCCATACATCACCCCACTCCAGTGATCCTCCCCTGCCACAGTTGTGACCCTTCTGTGACCCAAAACCTCCCCAAAAACAAAGTAAAAAAATAAAAACATTAAAAATAAGAAATAAAACAATGATAATAAAAAACAAATAAAATACAAAATAAATATTTAAAAATAAAATTTAAAAAATTTCATTGTGTATTGCATCACCATAAGATCTGTTGCATTTTACATTGAGTCATCAATTGTTCTATATGTTCCCCCAGTTTTTTGTTGTTTCTTTGTTCTGTTTTGTTTTGTTTTTTACTTTATCTTCAAAGAAGCTTTAGGTTACAGAAAAGTCACAGAAAATATATGGGATTTCCATATAATGAACCCACTCTCCCTCTCCCACTTTCCTCTATTAATAACATTTTACATGTGTGTGGTACATTTGTTACAATTGATGTAAAAATACTAAGATTCATTTGTGTTGTCCCATGTGTTAATAACCACATTCCTTCTTATAGCTGACTAATATTCCATTGTATGTACATACCACAATTTTCTTATCTATCCATCTGTTGATGGACACTTAGGTTGCTTCCAGCTTTTGGCAATAGTGAATAATGCCTTTATGAACATTGGTGCGTGCGTATCTGCTCGTGTCCCTGCTTTCATTCTTCTGGTTACGTACAAAGAAGTGGGATTGCTGGAGCATATGGCAGTTCCATAGTTAGCTTCCTGAGGAACCACCAAACTGTCCTCCACAATGCCTGCATCTTTCTATATTCCCACCTGCAATGGATGACTGTGCCCTTTCCTCCACATCCTCTCCAACACTTGCAAGTCCTCTTTTTTTTTTTTTTTAATAGCTGCCATGCTGATAGGTGTAAGATGATAGGTCATTGTAGTTCTGTTTTGCATTTCCATAACAACTGGTGATGTTGAGCCTTTTTTCATGTGCTTTTTGGCCATTTGTATTTTTTCTTTGGAGAAGTGTTTATTCAAATCTTCTGTCCATTTTTTAAATTGTTGTTTGTCTTTTTTATTTTTGAGATATATGATTTCTTTATATATGCTGGATATTATACCCTTATTGAATAAATGGTTCCCAAATATTTTCTCCATTGATTAGGTTGCCTTTTCATTTTCTTAACAAACTCCTTCAAAGCTCAAAAGTTTTTAATTTTGAGGAGGTACTATTTATGTATTATCTTTAATTGCTCATGATTTTGGTGTAAAATTTCTGAAATCATTTCCTACTACAAGAGCTCATATATGCTTCCCTACATTGTGTTTCAGGAGCATTATGGTCTTGGCTTTTATATTTAGATCTTGATCCATCTTGAGTTAATTTTGGTATAGGGCATAAGATGGTGATCCTCTCTCTTTCTTTTGGATATGGATATCCAGTTTTCCAAATACAATGTGTTGAAGAGGCCATTCTCTCCCAGTTGAATGGGCTTGATGGCTTTGTTGAATATCAGTTGACCATATATGTGAGGATCTATATAAAACAACTCAATTGGGTTCCATTGGTCAGTATGTCTATCCTTGTGCCAATACTATGTAGTTTTGATCACTGCAGGTTTGTAGTATGCTTTGAAGTCAGGTAGTGTCATTCCTTTCATCTTGTTTTGCTTTTTCAATATATTTTGGCTATTCTGTGCCCCTAGTCTTTCCAAATAAATTTTATAATTAAATGTTCCAGTTCAATAAAAATCCTAGTTTAATTTTTTTGGGGGGATTGTGTTAATTCTGTAAATCAATTTGGATAGAGCACTCATCTTAATGTTTAGTCTTCCAATCCATGAACATGGAATATTATTCCTTTTATTTAGGTCTTCTTTGATTACTTTAATAATATTGTATACAAGTACTATACATCTTTAGTTAAGTTTATTTCTAAGTATTTGATTCTTTTAGTTGCTATTGTAAATGGAAATTTTTCGTGATTTCTCCTCAGAGTGCTAAATATTGTCTACAGAAATGCTACTGATTTTTTCATGTTGATGTTATATCCTGCCATTTTACTGAGCTCATTTATTAGCTCTAGAATCTTTGTTATAAATTTCTCAGTGCTTTCTATGTATAGGATCCTGCCATCCGCAAATAGTGAATTTTTTATGTCTTCCACTCCAATTTGAATTCTTTTTATATCTTTTTCTTGACTAGGTGCTTGAGCAAGTACTTCTAACACAATGTTAAATAAGAATGGTGATGGTGGGCATCCTTGTCTTGTTCTAGATCTTAGAGGGAAAAACTTTAGCATTTCACCATTGAATATGATGTTTGCTGTGGGTTTTTCATATATACCCTTTATCATGTTGGGGAAGTTTCCAGCTTTGAGAAAGCTATCCACCCACTTTCCCTCAGGCAGGTTAGAATCTTTGCAGTTGGCCAGAGTCCTGCTGATTAGGTATCTGTCTGTCTCTCACCTCTTTCTATTCTAATCACTTTTTCTCCCAGGACAGCTGGACATTACAGCCTATGTGAGTGGATACTCCCTCCCCTCTCCTGGTCAGGTTGAGAACCCTTCCAATATTCAAAAGGTACCTTGGTGACTGAACTCCCCACAAAGAAACCACTCTTGACCCTCTTCCAGACTCCTCTTCCCAGGGTACCCTAAATAGGCCCTTGAAAGCTTATTGAAGCTTCCTAACACCTGCCTTCCTTAAAGGAGTTGGAATTTTGACAGTTTTCAGTGCTGGAATAGTCAACTAACTGGCTCTTCCCTCTCCCAACCCAAGTTCCTCTCTCCCAGGGCAGCTGGGTGCATCAGACTGCCTAAGCAGATTCACCTTTCCCCTCTTCCTGGGGCAACCTCGATGCCAGCTTGTATGCTTCCCAAATTTCAAAAGGGGCCAAAGTAACCAAACCCACAGAAAGGAAATCCCTTTCCACCCTTTGCCAGTACCTTTTTCTTCCCAGAGAATGCTCTTGCCCACTCAGTGGCTGGTGGGAGTCAGGGGGTTTGTGGAGGCTCATTGCCTTGAGGGTGGGGCTTAGCCACCTGCTGTTTCCAGTCACAGGAGGAAGAAACTCATGGTTTTCCCTTGATCTCTTTATTTATTTGTTCATTTCCTTCCAGATTGATGGCCTGAAGCCTCCTCTTCTGTAGGTTCCAAAAAAAAACTCACTTGGGTAGGATTTTGCCCCTTCTCACCTGTTTGTTGTGAGAGAGCTCAGGAGTGCCCAACTAAGGTAATGCCATCTTGCCCTGAAGTTCTAGAAACATCTTTAAAAAGATGAATGAAGTTGGAGAACTCTCTTACAGACTTTAAATCATATTACCTAGCTACAGTGGTAAAAACAGATGGTATTGGCATAAAGATAGACACATAGACCAATGGAATTGAATTGATTGTCAGAGAAAAGACCCTCACATCTATGTCAAGCAATTTTTGGCAAGACTGTCAAAACCAACCCACTGGGGCAGAACAGTCTATTCAACAAATGGTACTGGGAGAACTGGATATCCATAGCCAAAAGAAAGAAAGAGGACCCATATGTCACACCTTATGCAAAAATTAAATCCAAATGGACAAAAGACTGAACTATAAAAGTAATTACCATAAAACTCCTAGAAGAAAATATAGGGAAACATTTTCAAGACCTTGTGTTAGGTGCGGGATTCTTAGCTTTACTCTGACAGCACATGCAATGAAAGAATGGGACCTCCTCAAATTTACACATATTTATGTTTCAAAGGACTAGTCAAGAAAGTGACATGGCAACCCACTCAAAGGAAGAAAATATTTGGGAAAAGTGTTCAGCAACACTAGCCGTTAGGAAAATGCAAATCAAAACTGCAACAAGATATCATTGCATACCTCATAGAATGGTCATTATTAAAATAAAAAAAACAGAAAACAACAAGTTCTGGAGAGAATGTGGAGAAATATGAACACTCCATTATTGATGGGAATGTGGAATGGAGCAGCCTTTGTGGAAGACAGTTTCCTTAAGAAGCTAAACATAGAACTGCTGTATGATCTGGCAATCCATATAGTAGGAATATATCCAGAAGAACTGAAAACAGTGTCAGAAAGAGACATTTGCACACAGATATTCATAGATGCATTATTCACAATTGCCAAATGATAGAAACAACCCAAGTATCTATTAACCAATGAATGGCTAAACAAAATGTGGTATATACATATGATAGAGTATATCATGCTCCATACACTGCTAAAAGAAGTAGTGAAATTGTGACACATCTGATAACATGGATGAAACTTGAAGGTATTATGCTAGGTGGAATAAATCAGACACAAAAGGACAAATATTGTATGGTCTCACTAATATGAACTAAATATGAATAATAAACACATGTAGTTAAAACCTAGACTATAGTTAACTAGGAAATAGTATGAGAATGGTGAAGGGGTGGTGATGTTTAATGTAAGTAGAATTTTCAATAAACTTGACTGTAAATATGTGAAAATGGATAGAGTTGATGGTAACCCATTATTGTGAGTATAACTAACATGACTTATTTATAAATTGGATTGTGGTACAAAGGGGTAGTCTAAGGATGCAAATGTCTACTGAAAGAAAGCTTGAGAAAAATCTTTGGACTGAATAACATAGTGAACAAAGAGATGGATGGGGATTGTAGTTAACAATAGAAATAAAAGAATGTTCTTCTATGAATTAAAACAAATGTATGACATTATTACAAGGTAGTAAGAATATAGTAATGCATGGAATAAATACAATTAATGTAACTTATGGACTACAGATTAGAGTAATATTGTACTACTCTTGCATCAATGTCAAAGTAGGTACTATATCAATGCTAAGTATCAATAATAGGGGGATATGCGATTTTTTTCTTCTGGAATTTTGAAAATAAACATATATTTATAATTTCCTCAAAAAATTAGTTACATTAGAATATACAATATATCATGACCACATTATATTTATCACAGAAATGTACGTTACTGAAAATTAACAAATTAAATATGGTAATCCATGATAGAGCTTAAAGGAGAAATATTTTTGTGTCATTTCCTTGGAACATATTTATTTTACAATTAAACAGTCATTCATTATGGACAATTTTAGCAAAGATTAGAACTGCAAAATCTTCACCATAAGAAAATCTAACAAGCAAAATGAAATTCTCCCAATGACAAAAATCATAGAATTTAAAATGCACAAAGGAAGAATCATTTGATAGGGAATCTATCCCTATTTAGTGTGATAAACCAGATCACACTAACAATCTTTATTAAGCAACATACTGAGGCCAGAAAAGGAAAATAAAATGTACGAGAGTTCAAAAAGCAAAAGAACAGCAAATAGCTGCAGATATTGGAAATATAGAAGATAAAAAAATGCAGTTGTGATGAATATATTATTGGAATATAGTTTGAGAAGTCATTTTACACAAAATTCAGTGAAGAAATATCAAACATTTATAAGCTAGTAAGAAAAATAAACAATGAAATATTAAGGAAACAGCTGACTATAGCTTGAAATTTTGTATTTATATATGCATGTGTGTGTATGTGTATGCTTACATATAGGATGATTTTGAATCTGTATTTTGCTGTGAGAAAAAATAATTGTAATACTAAAAAGAGCCAACATAAATTATATATTTTTATGTATATATTATCAGGCATTAAATAATCATTTCGGATGTTAGAAGAGATTTGAAGAAAATTTTATTAATGTAAACATAAAGTAAAAATGTTGAAACCATATATGGATAAATGGTTGTCCTCCCTCTGAGATAGAAATGATCTTGAAGAGTTTTTCAAACCTAGGAAATATTCATCAGGAAAAACAAATAAGTTTCAACTCTGACATAGCTGACCTCATTCTGTCACATAAGTTAAAAACACACACAAAAATGCAAAGCATCAGAGCCCTTAAAATTCAATATCCAATTTTAGGGAGAAATCCAAACAATGAAGATACAGAACAGTACCATATTTTTATCAACCCCCAGCTATTGGAAATCAATGGATCTACATATTCAAATATCTGTAGGACACTATTATGGATAATTATTCTACATAAAATTGAAATTGAAATTGAAGTCAAGACATTGCAAAAATGTCATATTAAGACGGTCTAGAAATGTATTCTCTGACCTTTGTAAGAGTGATACTTGCATATAAAATTGTCAGTGATGTCTTTTCCTAGGGAACATCTGTAAAGATACAGGGAGATTCAATTACTTTAAAAAGCTGCATGGTGGTGTCTTCAACTTTCCAAATATTTAAAATATAAAGATATATTTTAGGCATTGGATGAATATGATCAAATATCAGAGTTTTACTAAGATTATTGCTTTTTGATAACATGAGCTGATGATATTCATACACTACTTGCATATCAATGAATGATACAGACTGAGCCGTATAAGCCTGGCATGTCATTTCACTGGTTGTAGATTGAAGGCTAAAATAAGTGCTCATTAGTTCCCTAATACTGATCTTTTTCTAGGTATAGAATCTACTGTAAAACATGGGATTCATTTCTGAGATATTAATAAAGCACAATAATTTAATTTATGAATCAAGATGCTGGCCCATCTTGTCAGAAACTGACAAAATTCTTTTCATCATGAGAAAATCTGTTTTATATTTATTTTGGGGAATAGTGTGTTACATATAGTAAGAAAAATATGGAATACTGAAAGAAATATCTAATTCTGTCTACCACTCCATCACACTCCATCCTAACTTCTAATTCTTTGTACTTCATCATGCAGAAAGCTTGAATGAACTGAGCATGGCATACATGTTTTCCATCCAGAGCCCAGGAATAGAAAAAGTTTCTTAAAACATCTGTATGGAAGACACCATTATTACAGTCCACATTTTCAAGAATGAAGCAAAACTCTTCTCAGGTTCCATGTTAGCACATGTCTCAGTGCCATAATCAAATTGTGTCTTCATTCCTCAGTTTTGTCTCAGTTCTATTAAATTTATTACTCAGCAAATTTAATAAATTTATTAAATTTATTACTCAGCAAAAACATTGCATGAGTGAATGCAAGGAAAGAAATTTAAACAGTAGGTTTCTCTAAGTAAAAGACCAGATATTCTCTTACAGATTGACCTTGAACGTCTCTCAAAGGTATAGGCAACTATGCAAGTATTGAGTCAAAGTCATGGTCCTCTCCATGGGATATCATTCTTTGTCTTTATCTCAAAATCATATAAAACATTTTCCAAAACATTTTAACAATGTAGAAAGAATTTTAAAGAAAAATACATGAATTATACACCTGAGGTATTGAATGTGAATAACTATGGTACAGAGATATACAAATCACTATCACTTATGTAAACAATTAAAAATATACAAAAAACAAAACAGCTGATATTTACAGAAAGAGATTTAGAAACAGAAGTATAAATTAATCTTTTCTCAAATATTTTACTTAAGAATTTTTAAGCCCAAAATTGTACAGAACTCAAAACATCTGTTGAACATTCTGCCTAGAGCACTGTTTATTGCCACAGACAATAGATAATGGGGTTTATGAACATGGAGGCCCTGCAATAGAACAGGGCTGTAGTAAAATTTTTAAAAGATGCATTATTTGCAATTGGACCCAGGAGCTAGTTTAGTTAGAAACAAAATGAAAATTGTCAACTCTGGGGTACAGGTGAATAAGGCTTTGTTACCAGCTTCCATAAAATGTACCCTAACTACCATTGAATATATGTTTATATATGACATAAACACAAAAGCAAGCCATACTAATAATGGAATCATTTTTAGCTAGAACCACAGACTCAGAAAACTAAACATGTGAAAGAATATCAAAGAAGAATCAATTGATCACATTCAACTCTGTGAAGGGAATCCTGAAAGGGATTCCAGCCTGGCTAATGAAATTGATGAGTCCACCTGCTGGGGAACCACAAGCTGACTGAGTGTACTGATGCGGGGTGATGGGGACCCCATAGTGTAGAGGGTAGCAAATAGCAACATGATGGTTATAGTACATCACCACAAGATCTGAGCACCCAAAAAATATATACAGGAAAATCTGACCATCACGTGCTGGGAGAGAAACTAATTTACTGTCTGCTGGAGAATTAATAATCAATTTGGGAACAATAACTGAAATGCAGCACATATCAATGAAGTATAAATTGTCTATAAAAAAGCATAGTAGAAGGTGTAGCTATGAGTCAGTTAAAATGGCAATAATAATTATGAAAATTTTGCAAAAATAAGAAATTCCATACTATGAGAAAAATTCACACAAGAAATGTAATTCTCTTAAGTCAAACAATACAGAACAAATGCATGCATGATAGCCTGACAATGAAGACCATTATTTCCACCTTTATGAAGCAAAAGAAAATAAAATGAATAAGGACTCCAAAAGGAGTAAAAGTCCTGCCATTAGCAAAAATCTGCATAGGTAATATGAGGATATTATTGGAATAGGTTTTGAAAAGGGAATTGATTGCATAAAATCAACAAAAATATCAAACATGAAATAATTAGTAATTAACCACAAAAAAATAAAATATGAAAGAATAGCATGAAATTATATGTAGCACATATGTATGTATATATGTGTGTGTATATATATATATGCAGTTATACATCTTAGATATATCAGATCTTGCAGTGAAAATTAAAAATTTCATTGAAAGCAAGCCAATATTATAAAAAGTTTCTGAATATCTTCAGTAGCTTAAATGAAGGAGGGAAAAAAGGGAAGTAAGAGGAAAATTTACAAAAATATGCACAATGGAAACATATTTGAGAATTTCATTGCATTACAATGAATAATTTCTTTCTCTAGAACCAACAAAAAGGTGCTGAATTTGATATCATAAACCACTTAAAAATTAACTTGTAAGGCCTAGAAATGAATTCCAAAGAAGAAGTGCAAATATTTTATTTTACACATAGCAGTATATTCTTCACCATTTGGTACTGAATGAAAATAAAATTTGTAACCACATGGTATCACAAAATCAGAAAAATGGAAAAAAGTATGTCTGGATTCACCAATTGCTAGTGAGTTTGTAGATCCAAGAATATGTGGGTATGTTTTTTTGTTTGTGTTCAGAGGATGGTAAAATTGCCTTGAAAAACCATTCCTTTTTGTATTAGCCAGCTAAGACTAGTTAGTTTACATCGTGGTAACAAATAAACCTTAAGGTAGTGCTGAGAGCCATGATTCTTATTTTCCGCATATGACACATGACCATTTTGTGTTACCTATAGCTTTGCACCATATGATCTACATTCAAAAGAGCAGACTATTGGGGAGACCTGTATATGGGATATTAGAGATTCTCATGGCCAGTTTAAAAGATCCTGTAAAGAAGTACATATGTTAGCTCTTTAATCCACAAACATTACTTTTGCCTGCATTTTATTGATCAAGAATGTTATGTAACTTAGTCTGCTATTCATGAATGTTGACTCAATTTTCTTATCTTACAAAGGGTATTGCAGAGAAGGCCACCTCAGAAGGGTCATGGGATATTTTGAATAATATTGCAAAAAAAATATATTATTAAATTGCAAATACCCATGCTATGTCCCTGCATTTCCAGGCAGGGTCATGATTACCTGTAAGATAAAAGAAAAGCTTATGAAAATTGAGAGAAATATGGTAAAACTCTAGTATCCTGTAATGTTTACATTGTATTGAGACTATTATTATAATTACTCTTTGAAATCAAATATGATTTGGAAAATAACTGATTCTTCCTTTCCAAGGAACAGTATATAGCCAGAGTACCCTACTAAATATTGATTAAACTTAGAACATTATAGCTTTGCTGAAAAAAAAAAAACGATTAAATATCTATTAATATTTATCCACTTCCTCTGAGTTAGGGTATAAAACATGAATTATTTTTGGCCCATGTCTACTGAAATATATTATTCTAATTTCATCAATATTCCTTTTCTGGAGAGTGCAAACTTCCATAAGTTAAAAAGAAATCAGTCATAAAAAGTGTCTTTTTAATTTACCTCTTCAGTTGATACCCAGTTTCTAAGGTTACAGTATTCATTGCTATAGTATAAAGAGCAAAGATACAGATCCACTCAATTAGAAACAAAATATATGACAGAGAAAATGTGTGGTAGTTCCATTAATCAATACTTTTCAAGTAATGTTGGTTAGACAGTAGGCTGTTCATCTAGAACAAACATCAATTTCAGTCTCACTATATAGAAATTGTATAGATTAATGGTCAATATATGAAAGTCAAAAGTACAATGGATTTAGAGTTTAACATGAAAATGTTTCCATAATATCAGGCTATCACTCACATAGTTCTTGTATTTATCATACAAGAAACAAAATGAAAATGCAATATAAAAGACTGATAATTTTATTAAAAGAGTTGAGAATTTCTTTTCCTCAAAGAACATAGAAAAGTCAAAATTTTATATAACAAGCCAGGGAAATGTATCTCTCCCAAAAAATATAGACAGGAATTTCACAGAAAAGAAATCCAGACTATCACTAAAGCATGTTAATATGTTCAAACTTAACCCAATGATATATATATATATATATATATATATGTATATTATATATATATGTATAAAATAGATATGTGTATATACATAAGCCCATGTATATATACTAAGCACATTAGGAACACTTGATACATTGGACAATATAAAGAATGGAAGAGGAAGTTGAAGAAAGAGAACTCTCAAACATTATTCAAGTGTATATTAATTGGTACAACCAGTTTAGAATATAGTGTAGTCTTGTTTCAATAGGCTTAGACTAAGTTATTGTTAAATGAACCCCCAAAATTCAGGCAGATCTACTTATTCAGGATTCCTGTTCATTTTGTGTTGACCGCAAGTTAAGGGTGACCCATACACCCAAGTGCCAAAAAGAAAAGCAATTATGACAAAATAGTTAAATTCTTTAATTCATATTTCCTTCCTTTGTCATTTCTACTTAATAAGCCTGATACAAGGTCAAGCTTTATTTCAATGGGGTTTTGGAGCTCTCTCATCTTACAGAAAGGAGCATTAAAAAGGGAAGTTAAGTGTTATTCAATCTATCCCAAGCATACTATATTAATATTAAACATTTGTATAATCAATACACAATGGGCATGCATTATAAGCAAGAAACAAATGCTTGCTATTTTTGTCCACTGAGACAAGGTGTCTTAAATTTATGTAACATTTAATATCAGAAAGCACAGGAAGATTCCAGATTTTGAGTAAAAAGGAAGATAAACATATTTAAATGACTCTAAATCCATTGAGACAATAAAGGGAACAGTGAGATATTTTCAAATCTCTAGTTAATATACTCAAAGAGATAAAGGATGATTTTGCATCTATATTTTGTTATCAGAAAATAAATCACTGACAAGAATTCTAGATAGTTTAGGAAAAGTATACAAAAGTATTTATATATATATATATATGTTATATATAACTTAAGAACTAAATATCATTTAGGAGAGTTTAAATAGATTTGAAGATCATTTGTCATAATATATTATTAAAATAAAATATCTAGAAAATATGTAAGCAATAAATGAGTATTGTAATATTGAGATAAAATATGAATTTGTGGGGGGTGATTGTGGCTCAAATGGTTGGGCATCTGTCTTCCATATGGAGGGACCTGGGTTTGATCCCAGGGACCTCCCAGTAAAAAAAATATATGAATTTGACAATTTAAAAATTACAAGAAAAAAACTAAGATAATTACTCATACTCAGGTTAGATAAACTTAAGTTTCTTGACTGACATAGCCTACCTCTTAAAAGTATTATTAATTAAAAATACATGCTTGGAAACATCAATATAGATCTTCCAAATATAATAAAATAAATAAAAATATAGAAACAAATTAAAACATAGAGCTTCAGATAGCAATAAAATAAAATATCAAATTGTAGAGACAAAAATAAAATGAAGTAGAAAGAGAAAACTTAGAATTTTATCAGGACCCTGGGGTATAAAGGTCCATGTATGTGTATCACATATTATAAGCAATATCAGCTTCCACTTGCTGCTACATGTCACTCTGCTCTCTATCTACTTGCTCTTCATCATGCAGAAATATTCAGTGAATCGAACTAGGCATACACCCAGATCACAGGGAGAGAGATAAATATTCCAAAGAATATTCTGTGTTGAGCACCTGGTTTTTATATTTCACTTTTCAATGAGGGAAGCAAATTTAACACAGAACTCTGAGATATATCCTTATTGTGTCCTTAATTCTGCAGTTGTGCCTTAATTTTAATTACTTTTTTAAAATTGGTGCAGACTTTGTAGAAAAGTAAAAGCAAAGAGAGCAATTTGAATTGAATTCCCTGACTCAAAACACTCAATATTCTCCTCCGAAGTGCCAGTATCTTGTACCTTAAATTTTTAAAAAACGTGTAGATGCACTTATAATGTATTCACCAGTGGTGTTCTCTATAGATGATTATTTTTTGACACAGCTCAAAATTACCATAAACATTATTCAGAACACTTTAACAATGCAGGAAATCTTTTCTAGAAGAATATGTGCATTATACAAATCTTTGGAGTTGAAAAAATTGGAAGCAAATGTATAGCTCAATATCACATATAAAACACTAAAAGATATACAGAGTACAATACCATGGATATTTAACATGGGTAGATTGAAATTTAGAACATATATCAAATAAAATTAAATTTCATTCAATTTTTTTTGAGAATTATTTAATCAAGAAAAACCTGCCTTAGGAACTCAAAACATCTGTGGAGTATTCTTCCTAGAGCATTGTTAATTTCTCTGTTCCACAGACTATAGATGATGGGGTTTATGAATGGGGGCAACATTGTATAGAACATGGCCATGAGAAGATTTTTAAGAGAAGGTTTATTTGCAATGGGACCAAAAGGCAACAGTCACCCCAGCAATTACAAACAAAATGAAAACCACTAACTGTGGGGTACAGGTGGACAGGCCATTGTTATGGGCTTCCACAGAATGCAGTCTAAGCACCATTGTAAATATATCAATATATGACTTAACCATAAAGGCAGAACATAATAATGTAATACAAATCATTAGATGTAAGAGCAATTACTCAGAAAACTGAACATCTAGAGATGAGATCCTCAAAATTTGAGGTACATCACAGAAATATTGATGGATTGGACTCTGTGAAAGGAAACCTGAACATGACACTTGTTTGGACAGCAGAATGGGTAAACCCACTTGCCTATGAGCCAGAAGCTCCCTGTGTGCACAGACATGGGGTAACGGTGAGCCCATAGTGCAGAGAGTGGCAAATGGCAACATAATGGTCATAGGACATCTCCACAAGGAAGGCCAACTCTGTGGATACAAAGATGACCAGGTAGATCTGGGAGACACATGCTGGGAGCGAAATCAATTTACTGCCTGTCAGAGAATTCACAATCATTTTTGGTACAGTAACTGAAATGTAGCAAAAGTTTATGTGGGATAAATTGCCCATAAAGAAGTACTATATTTTAATATAACATTTATATAATCTAAATACCTTTTTAAAAATAAATATATATATTTAAAAGTAAAAGAAGTACATTGGAGAATGCTGATGTGGGTCCATTACAATAAGAGTAACAGAAGATTCCCAGTCAGGGCTCCCAGATACATCATTAGGAGCATCAGACCTTGCAAGACTTGGATGTCTCAGGAGGTTGAGATATCCATGAGGAGGAATTCTGTGAAAATAATGAGATTGTCCATGTTTTCTAATATGCTTCCATCTCCCTGTGTCAAAGTACAAAATGATAAGAATATTCTCAAAGCTAAGTGCATATAACCCATATTACTCACAAATAAAATGTCACCTTTGGTATCAAAATGTGGTTTCTTAAGAGGAATTATAGTTTAGAGGAAAGGAGCACAAGTCTTTTCAAATCAATGAATTTGCTTATTTCCCTTTTCATTTTCTTTCCTAACTTTGCTCTTATATGTTAATTTCAACATCCATAGGTTTAGATAATCTAAGTACATTAAAAGATATAAAATGAGGCCAATAAATCTTTGAATTACTGAGTCATATGTACACTATTTCAGTAAAATATCTTTTCAATTTTGCCCTGGACATATTTAGGGATTATTTTTTCATTTCCTTTGTTAGCAATTGGTCAAATCAGAAATGCTCTCTAGGAGATCCTCTGCCTCAGCCCAGTTGTTTGAACACTTTACAGCTATTCTCTTCATGTACCAGGTGACTAGGAGATGTTCTTATACCTTCCAGTCTTAGGCCAGCTGGCTTAAACTCAGTTTTTGAAACACAGTTAATGAATGGTTATGAGGTATTTCTCAGAATGGTTTTAATGTGGTGACCAGATGGATTAGGTGTCACCACTCTTTCATTTCAGTTGTTCTATAACATATGAGATTGAGCCCTTGCTCTCCTCCTTTACAGCATCATCCATTAAATGTTTTATTCTATTAGAATCTAATTGATTCCATTTTCCCCTTGCAGTATGTACCAGAGTTCTCTATCTAGTTTACACTCCCACCTGCACGCAGTATCTAAGGAAAGTGTCACTCCTGATATTACTCCTCCTCAAAGCATGCTTCCTTCCATCAGCCATTAATACCAATATTTTATGAAGACCTAAATTTCTTTCCATGTATCTTGCCTACATGCTTTTCTAGATTTAACTGAAATCTCATTCAAAATAACTATTGTAACCACACCTATTTTTCACTTATGTTTTTCTTAAAACATACCAAAGCAAAAAGAATTTCTATGTTCTTCTTGACAATCCTTTCAATACAAAAACGAATTTCCTTGAAGGATATTGTTTCAGAACAATTTAATTTTATATGTAGAAAACAGAATGGAGGGGTAGTTTAAGTATAAAATGTTAGAAAAAAAAATTGGGGGCGTGTGGTTTGCCAATTTTATTCTAGACTTCCACTTTTTGTTTTCTGCTGGAAATATGCCGGTGACCGGTCCATGGTGGGGAGCAGCGCCCACGGGGGTCTGGCAGTGCTGCCGCTGCCCGGGACAAATGCTCAGGCCCTGCAGACTGTGAGCCACAGTCGCCCCCTCCGGCCTCGCCCCACCTGGACACACGGCCCGCAAGGCTCCGGTTTGGTTGAGACCTTAGTTGTAGTGGTTCTGAGGTAGGGACTAGCTGAGTTTCTGCTAGGTGGGGGCGCCCGGCGCCTGCCATGGCCTCCGAGCACACAGACGGTGCACATGCTTTGGGTTCAGCAGTGTAACCAGAGGACTTGGGAAAGCAGTGCCACTCCCTGGCCTCGTTGAGATTTAGAGTCTCTTAAAGTTACACCATGCTGTCCAACAGACAGAACGCAAGGACATCATAACAGATGATAACGCCCCCAATTTAACTAATTCCAGAAAAGCCCAACTGTCCCGAATGACTGAGTCCCAAGGATACAGCACCACGGTGGCAAGCAAGACGCCACAGGTTACATAACCATGCAACTTTCACAGCTAAACACAAAGAACGATACAGCTTTAACTATGAGTGTGATGAAAAACCTCAAGTCAGACTAAGAATCCAGGGTAACAGAGGTAGGGAAAAGGAAACAGGCCCAGCGCGGTCTTCGGCAACGCCTGCGTAGGACAGGCCCATGGGTCCCTTTGCCCAAGCAGAACCGGACCCCCTGGACCATATACACGTGGCCAAGTGAAGCATGAGGTATTGTGAAATTGGAGCCTTTTTGGAGGAGAGCAGTGATCACATTAAGTACAAATTTATCATATTAAGAAAAAAATCTAGAAAAAAATTTTGGCATCCGTAATACAATTTCCTATGAGAAAATTAAAATTCTAGACAATAGTAGTATATGACATTGTAAAACAAATTAAAAAAAAACACAAAAAACTGATCCTCCAATAGCAGCAAAACAACGTGAAACAGATACAGAGAAGCTGTGAATTTGTTTCTAAACCGTGCCAGGAAATCATAGAGAGTGGTGCAGTAAGAAAACCCAGCTGCATCCTGCCTCTCCATGCTACAGCATCGTCCCCTCTCCCCTTGCCAAACCCTCACCCGCTCTCTCCAACCCTCAAAGCTCTCCACACTTCCCTTTAACACTTCCTAAATGATAATTACAAAAAAGCACAGAGCCAAGATGTGCAAATTTTTTATTTGTTGCTAAATTTTCTTAAAGAGAGGGGGTAGGGGATAGGAAACTCAGAACTGAACTTGTTTTAAGTACTCGAATTTTCCATGGAACTGATATCTGAGAAACGCCAAACAGGGCCAAATCCATGTCTTGGTGTGGTTATCCTTATTTTTGCTTTCTTTGTTGTCTATAAAAAGGACTTATCTTTTATAAACCACGTCAAATCTTCAACCTCAAAGACAAAGGTTTTTGTGTGTTTTTTCAATCAAGGAGAGACAGCGTTACTTTATAAATCATACTGTCCTCAGGAACATCCTCTGCAATAAGTATTTTTTTTAGCCTTAACTATAAATTGTATATTTTTAGTATTTAAAACCTTCAGTTGTAAAACATCTAAAGATAATGCTTAAACTATGTGTTGTCTATGTAAACTTTTAAGGCCCTACTTTCAAATGCCAGTTGGCACCAAAGGATTTCTAAATTTCAGCTTTCCTACAGGAAAGGAAAGGAACAGATCCTGGCAATGTGAGAATACAAAATTTTCCCTCTTGAATGGAATATAGCCTTCAAAATTATCCCCTTTCACTAACACCTTACTGACATGCCTTTGGCTTTGCAATCCTCCTTGCACACAAGTGTGTGACTATTCCCAAACCATTCCATTAAAAAAATTTTTTCCCTTCCTCTGCCTTCCCAGGATATTATCAACTACTACTGGACTGAAAGTGCTTTGAATGTGAAATGGTTTTAGAATATTGAGGGAAAAACAAAAAGAGCTATGGAATCAACTCATATGTGAGCAGGCTGCAAGTCTGTTTGAGTGAAAAACCAGTGTTTCATAAGCAGGTTAACTACAAAAATAGGGATATTATAGAAAAAGAATATATTTCGTTGCTAATCTGTTTTCTCTTTCGAGTAGCATATAGTGGGAGGAGCTGGCTTTCCCCAACCACTAGACGCCTGGAGAGGCTTCCTTGGTGTTAATGCCTATTCTATTCTAATAACACAGAGGCACAAACATTAATATAAAAACTAGTTGATTATTGGGGTATAAAAATCCTCTATTGTGTAGCACAGGCCCCATACCCCTCAATTTAGGGTTATGCAAATACTATTTTTCCTCTTTTTTTCCTCCTAAAGACAGCATTCTGGGGGGGTAATTTTTCTTTTCCTTATTAAGTCATAGATGGGACAAAGAGCAAAGGCAAAACAACAACAAGGAGGATGAAGCTTTCCCTTCAGGTAATAAAGTGTTCCCTGGCTTAGCGCGGTTGTGTCCGGGAGCACCTAGGCAGACAGTCTCCTTTACTGGGGGCCGGGGTCGTGCCGCTCGTCATCGCGGTGCTGGTCGCTGCTCTGCAAACTAGCCCGGGCGGCGCCCCCCGGCGCCCTTAAATACTCAGGTCCCGCACGTCGATGGGTGTGCAGGACAGTCCACCTCCTCCTCTTGTTCTTACTCCTCCTCCTCCTCCTCTGTTGCCTTGAAGTCCAAGCTCTGCCATGCCAGGCGCAAGCTCTACTGGAGTAAGGCCTTGATCTGCTCCTGGCAGGTGTGAAGGCAGTCAGATCAAGTCTCACTTGATCACTTTGGAGAGGAAGCAAATGAGGAGGTGGTAGGAGAGGGAACCGCTAGCGCTTCCCAGGTGCAGGCCATGCATGGCGGCCACCCGGCTGACTGCGGCCACCATGGAGGTCGGACTGGAAATAAACTTCACGTCTATGGCACACAGAGCGAGAAATGTTTGGGCATGTTTGCGAATGATCTGTTTGTTTTCCTTGGCCACCGGCATTTTGGAGTGGAAGTGTTCAATGAAATGGTGCGGGTTCCCGAGGCCAGGTTCTACTTGAGTTTGTTCAACAGAAGCAGCTCCATTTGCAGCCTTTCATTGGGCCGGATGGAGCTGTCAGTGTAGATGCACAGCTTCTTGGCTGTCAGGGGAATGGTGTCCTTCATCTTGGAAGCCACGAACATGCAAGTGGCCCCCAGCAACTGCAGGCGGCATTTTTTCACGGGCTCCAGCAATAGGAAGCAGTCCAGATAGTACATGGTCAAGGGGAAGACCTCCTCCCTGCATTTCTGCTATTCCCAGTCCTCCAGCATCCAGTTGGCCACGATCTTGCTCATGGATGGCAGGACCTCCTGCATGCACTTGAAGTAGGACACGGAGGGCGCGCAGGTCTCCTTAGCCTTGAGCGTGGCCTGCAGCACTCGGTTGTTGAGGAGGTTGGTATCGGGGTAAGCTGGTGGATGGCATCCACCTCTCAGCACACGAGCTGGTGTTCCAAGCTGCCCGCTCTGCCCCAATGCCTGGGACGCGGTGGGTTCTGGGCTCGGCGCGCGTGCTTGGTCTTCTCCTGCCTGTACTGCGCTCTCTCACGTTCTTCTGCCCCTCTAAGAAGAGCCGCAAACACTGCTGCTCGCTGCTGCTGTGCCAACAGCCTTCTAGAGGAACTAAAACAAAAACTACAATGGAAGTAATTGATTGTATTAGAATTGAGAATTTCTTTTCCTCAAAAGATATTCAACAACTGAAAATTCTATGTAACAAACTGGGGAAATGAACCTATTAATAGAAAATGTAAATTAATTTTAAAGTACATTAAACTTTAAAACATATTTGCATACACTAAGAACATTAGAATCATTTGATAGAGCTGACAATATAAAGTATTAATGAAAAAGTTGAGCAAAGAGAACTCTCACACGTTATTGAGTTGTTTTTTAATTGATACAAACAATTTTAAGGGTAATGTATGAATTTTGTTAAGCTACGTTATACTATAGTGAACCTACCAATATTCAGTGCAAAGAGATTTCATTATTCCAGATTCTTTTCCATTTTCTGTTGCCTACCCCTCTCCACATTGGAATCCATATGGGCTAATGGAGAGAACAATCAAATCAAGTGTCAAAAATAATAGAGAATGAGTGAATTACCCCTATGCTTCTGGAACAAAGTAATGCCTTATTAACTGCTCAGTATTTGAGAAGCAGCTCCTGATGTACATTTAGCACTCAAGACTTGTGCCAAACCACAGAACAACCAATGACTATAGGAAAAGTGCTGATCTTGTGAGTTGGATTTGATAATCCACTAGCCCACTAGGATAATTTGTGCTTCCTTTTTGACAAATTTTAACTACAAGTTTTCTTGTTTGAAAAAGTATGTGTGGAGGTGATGTTTCTAATCTTGGCCACAGAGTACAATAAAATATGAAGCCATGAATGAAAGATATTAATGTAAGAAAAAGGTGGCAATAAGGGCTTGAGGACAAGAGTAAATGTGTTCAAAATAGCAGCGATAGTATAAAAAATTCCTGGGTGGGTCAAGTGGACAAAATCCAACCATGTTCCAGGCAACTGTCTATTTATTCAAAATAATATAGATATTTAAACAGATAAAATAAGCATGTTCAATATACACATACATGCAGTATTTTTCCATCAAATAATCAGTAGACTTTTAGTGCAGGAAAATACATTTACCCTTTTTCCAGATGAAGACATTACCAATATTATGGTCAATAAACACAAAATTTATGATCCTCAGTGGTAAAGACAATGAGATGGTACTCATGAATTGATGTTTATGCAGTTAGATAACAACATATTCAAATTGGTGCCTAGTGAAGAATAGAAGAAACCTTAGGTAATAATGCATATGGAAATGGAAACTAAAATTGATCACATTTTTTAAAAAGAAGCTTTAGATTACATAAAAGTTGCATAAAAGTATAGGGGATGTCCATATGTCCCTCCTCCCCACCCTCAACTTTAACAACATCCTTCATTAGTGTGGTACATTTTTTTTTTTTTACAATTGATAATTCTATTATAGACTTATTATTATTCTAACAATTGGGATTTCTTTTTGACATCTTACAGCTCAGAAATATGGAGCTGTTTGCAGACAGAATGATCATTTAATGCTGAGACAGTGAGACTAAGCTACAACCCAGTTATATTGATTTAGATTTTGCTTAGTCTCATATTAATGCCAAAAACATTCACCTTTCCATCAGCTGCCATGTGCATGCTTAAAAATATATGAGGGTAAATCTCTATTGAAATAGAAACTGAGAATATCATTAGAAATCTTAGGCAGCTTTTATGAATTGAAAACTGAGTGGAAATATTTATGCTACACAAATTACTTGAACATTGATCAGACCAAAGCATATTGTGGCCACGCCTTCCTACATATCAATAAATAAATAATAACCAGACTTTTAACACCGAGGAATAGAGATCCAAAGATGCTTTCAGTTGCTTCTGTCATATTTTAAACAAATATCTAAAAATACAAAGCATTTTAGGCAAACATTTTTAAATGACTTCAAATGTATGGAGACAATTAAGGCAACAGTGAGAAATGTATAACCGAAGTTAATATATTCATATAGAAAAAGGATGATTTTGCATTTGTATTTTACTAATCAGAAAATCAATTACAGAGTTATGAATGCTATAGTGCTGTGAAAAATTATATATGTGTATGCATTATATTAAATATTAAAAATGTCATTTTGTATAGTGTAAAAAGATTTGAAGATTATTTCTCATAATGTAGTATTAAAGTACAAGTATGTAGAAAATATGCAAGGATAAATGATAATCCTAATCTTGAGATAAAAATTAATTTAGCAATTAAATATTAAAATAAAAACTAGAAAAAATATTCATTAGAAAAACTTAATTTTCTTGATTGACATAGCCTAATTTATGAAAGCTGCATTAATTAACATACATGCCTAGAAAAAGCAGTACATTTCACTCAATGTAATGTCTTCAACATTCATCCATGTTGACATATGTATATCCCAAGTTAATTTTTCTTACAGTCAAATAATATTCCAATGTATGTATATACCTTATTTTGTTTAACCATTGATTGTTTGATGGACCCTTGGGTTGTTTCCATCTTCTAGCAATTGTGAATAATTCTGCTATGAACATCATTGTGCAAATGTCAGTTCAAATCCTTGCTTTCAGTTCTTCTGAATATATTCCTAGTAGCAGGATTGACAGATTACATGGCTGTCCTATAATTTTGCTTCCTAAGGAACAGCCAAACTGTCCTCCAAAGAGGTTGCAACATTTTACCTTCCTATGAGCAGTGAAGGAGTGTTCCTATATCTCATCATCCTCTCCAGTGCTTGCAGTTTTCTGGGGGTATTTTGTTTTATTTTTATTTTATAATGGCCATTTTTTAAGACATGAAATGATTTCCCATTTTAGTTTTGATTTGCATTTCCCTAATAGCTAGGGATGTTCAGCATATTTTCATGGGCTTTTTGTCCATTGATACTTCTTTGGAAAAATTTCTCTTCAAGTCTTTTGCCCACTTTTTAATTGGCTTCCTTGTCTTTTAATCTTTGAGTTGTATGATCTCTTATATAACATGGACATCAAACCCTTAACATGTATGTGGTATCTGAAAACTTTCTCCCAATGAGTAGACTGCCTTTTTCATGTTCTTAATAAATTCATTTGAAGCACAAAAGTGTTTAATTTTGAAGAGGTCCCATTTATCTATTTTATACGAATATTGTGATGCATGGGAAAATATAACTAATATAATATATAGACTATAACCAACAGTAAAATTATAATATCTTTACAGCAATGGCAAAGAAGGTTCTATATCAATGCTAAGGGTCAATAATGGGGGATGTAAGGTGGTATGGGATTTTTCCTTTGGGAGTAATGAAAATGTTCTGAAATGGACTGAGCTTATGACAGCACAAAACTGTGATGAAACTGAGTCACTGAGTGTACTCTTTGGATGAATTGTACAAAGCAGGGTATGTATAACACAGTGAACCCTGTGGTAAATGGTGGAATGTGGTTAACACTACAAATATGAGAATGTTCTATCAGGAATATACAAATATATAATACTTATACATGGTGTGACTAATAAGATTGTCTGTGGGAAAAATACACCAAATATAAACTTGGTCTGTAGATAACAGTAATATTATGACAATGATCTTTCATCATTTGTAACAAATGTGTCTCAACAATGTAAGGTGTTGGTGGTGGGGTAATGTATGAGAATCCAGTATTGTATGCATGATGGTTTTGGTAACTCAGAACTTCTTTAAATAATAAAAAAAAAAAAAAGCAAAAAATTTACTTTGGTTAGAATGAAGTGCTGGATCTTATCACCATGAAACTGGCAGGAAACATCTACCGGGAAGGGAAAGTGTCTTTGGTGAATGTTCTTTTTCACATGTGTCCCCCCTCTCAAATTCCTGGACCATAGCATCTATCTGCTACAGCAAATCATGATCATTTGGAATTAAGATCCAGTGTCCTCAGTGAACCCTAAAATCAAAACATGTAATATAGTTAATAGTACAATTATAAAAATGTGCTTTCATCAATTGAAGCAAATGTATCCCACTGAAACAAGGTGTTACTAATAGGATGGTATGTGGGAACTCTGTATTTTATGCATTATGTTTTCTGTAACACACAATTTATCAAAAAAAAAAATGAAATACCTTTATAGAACTTCACAAATCCATAAACTATATTTTCAAATTGTAGAGAGAAAATAAAAGGATGAAGAAATTGAATATTATTTTTCCTGTTGATGTGTTTTGCTGAAGTTATATGCATATTAGTTCATTAATGCAGAAACATTTCTACATAAAGTTTTAAAGAAAAAGGCAAATTTTATGGAATTCAATTCTTAGTTTAAAAAAATGACTAATTAAAGTAACTGTAAGTATTTTGGCTCAACTGGTGAGAATTTCTATGTTGTAGATTAGATTTCCATACATGTTTGGTAGGAAGTGTACCATATAAGAAATATCTGCTATTCTGCAAGCAAAATCCAAATTCCATTTGTTGCTACATTTTATTCTGTAGGTCAGAAGAAGAGACATTGTACAAGAAGTCAAGCCACTCCAAAAAAGTGCAGGGTCACCAATTGAAGTAAGACTGACATCTCCATGGATAGAGAAATGCTTTACTCATATAGAGAAGAGATATAGAATTTCAGCTTCACTAGAGTCAGGCTTCCCCATAGGTAGGGTGTCTAAATCCATGACCAATGCAGAGAGAGATTTTAAATGCAGCAGCTTTGTCCAGTGTCTGATTTTCCTGGTGGAGAAACCTGGTTCCCATCCATACGATCAGTGTCTAAGCTGGATGTCATAAAACAGGCACACCAGATCTGTCCCCAGTAAATATTTTCATATGCTCCAGGCAATAGGGGAAGGAATGTATGGTAGTCCTATTATCTCCTCAGCTAGCCTAATCAGGAGATTGCCTGGTACAACCCATCATCTAAGCCCATTATTTCCTTTTGGTGCAGTGCCATGTTGAATGTCTAAACATATTCAGTTAAATGAGAATACCAACTGGTAACTTTTCTTTTGAAGGCCTTCATTTAGTTATGGTTGAGAATTCTGTTTTAAAGCTTTATTGTTCTATTTTTTGGGGGGATGAGAGGAAGCACAAAGAGCTATGTTCCCATTTTTGGGTGGCTTGCATTGTACATGAAGTATCTTGATTTGATTGAATTTCAATTGGTATCTGAACAAAAGACACAGGTCTTTCTTTAAGACTGCAATCCTGCTGCCAGTGTCCAGGTAGTGCTTGGGACTTGTACTGTATAAGGAATATCTGTATACAACATGGAGACATTAGTGCAATCCATATATAGGGGCAAAGATTTTATGTGTTTGAGCTGCCACACACATGGGGCATAAGTCCAGCTGCATTGTCCCAGCTCACAACCTTATGTGCACTGGGTTCACTTGCAGAACTCACAGAATTGTGTTGCCTCTTTGGCTTTTACTTCCCTTAGGGTAAGTCTTTGTGATTTGACTTATCCTTGTATCTGAGGTGGGCTTCCATGTTCCATGTGGTGGTGTCTTAGCAGGAAAATATGGCAATCTTTTAAGTGAATGATTTGTCAGCTCAGAAATTTTTTGTTCCTTCCTTAATTGTGTCTTTGCCATGGACATCAACATGTTTGAGGAATGGATCTCATTCCCAATTCATAAGATCTTTCCATATTCCCTGGCCTCATATGTGGGAGCTTCTAATAGTCTAATCATATTTTATCAGTCATGGATCTATATGGCTAACTCATTTTAATAGTCCATGATTTTGTAAATATGTAGAAGGAAGTTGTGGTTGGAGTGTGTTGCACAGACCCCCACCCATTGGGCAGAATAGCTTCGTTTATTCTCAGTCAGTATGGGGCCATCATTAGGATGCATGGCAGATCACATGGAAATGATCATGGATGTGTACCTTAACTGATGCCTATATATTTTAGATAATTTCAATGTACTGGTCAATGCCACCTTGTAAAAGAACACTGAGTGATTTGAATTAGAATATTCAATACAAATTGCATTTTTTTTCAGTGAGTAAATGTCACAGATCCCCTTCTCAAGTAGATTTACATTTAATCTTAATCACATGAAGGATTCTCCTTTTTGATTATTTCAACACTCCTTATGAAGCTCACTTGTGAGTCATTTCTGTCAGGAGACCTGGAAAAATAGGAATTTCACCCTCCAGAGAAGCCAGTTTTCTCTCAAGTCCTGATTGTTAAGGTCACTTCTGTACACATTTGAGCTTGGTTAAATTCCTAATAGTGCATGTTATGAGTAAAATTAGCAAGGACTTTTTTTGTCAAAGTTAGCAAATGATGTCTATTCAAAGAAGTTTAATAGTTCACTGGTGAATCTCAATGCATTTTAAATTTTATATCACATCATAAAAATAACTTATTTACCTTATAATACATCTATATACATGTGTAGAAACAGTAAAATTATTTCTAAGTATTTGGACTTAATTTAAGGAAGGAAGAAAAATTATACACTATTTATAATTATCAACAAGAACAGGCAAAAAAGCCCAGTAGCTACTTAAAGAAAAATAAGATACATTTTAGAATTAATTTTAAAACAAGTAAACTATGTTTGTCACAACAAGGGACTCTAATCAAAAGTACTCAAAAAGGAAACTGCCCAAATGTACATAAAGTAATGAAAAGATAAACAAAATGTGGTATATACATATGAAGTAATACTATGCTGGTTTAAGAACAAATGAAATTGGGACACATATGACAACAAGGATGAAACTTGAGGACATTAAATTGAGTAAAATAAGCCAGACATAAAAGGAAAAAAATTGTATGGTCTCACTAATATGAGCTAAAAATGAATAATAAATACATGGATTTAAAATTAGAGTATAGGTTACAAGAGGATAGGATGAGGACTGAAAAGGGATAGTGATGCTTAAGGTATGTAGAATTTTTAATTAGCTTGACTGTAAAGGTGTGGAAAAGGGTAGAGTTGATGGCAGCACTTTATTATGAATATATCTAGCATGGCTGGTTTATAAATGTGACTGTGACTGAAAGGGTTAGTCTAAGACATAAATGTCAATAGAAAGAATAGATAATTTAGGGACTTGAATAGCAGAGTTAACCCTAGCAGTGGATAAGGATTGTGGTTAATAGTGCAAATAGAAGAATATTCTTCAATGAAATAGAACAAATGTACACCACAATTACATGATGGTAAGGATATGGTAAAGCATGGGCAAAATACAATGAATATATTTTATGGACAACAGTTAACTGCAATATTGTAATATTTTTGCATCAATGTCAAAGGAGGTAATATATCAATGCTAAGTGTAAATAATAGGGGGGTATGGGGATTTTTCTATTGGACTACGGAAAACATTCAAATATTTAGTAAGGGAATGATTACACAACTTTGTGATGAAAGTTAGAGCCACAGAGTGTATACTTTGGATGGAGTGTACAAGGCATGGGACCATATAACACTGTGAACCATGTGGTGAATGATGGATTATTGTTAACAGTACAAACATGAGAATGTTCTCTCATGAACTATTACAAATGTACAATACTAATACATGGTTTTAATAATAGAGGGATGTATGGAAAGATATACGAAATGTAAGCTATGGACCATAATTAGTATAATTTTGATGATGTTCTTCCATAACCTGTAACAAAAGTTCCACAACAATGCAAGATATTGGAGGGTGACATGAAAATTCTGCACATTATGTATGATTCTCTTTTAAGGTCACAACTTCTCTATTAAAATATATATGTTAAAAAGAACATTGAAGAGATTTACATATAAAGTATAAGACAGCAATGAAAGTTTTCTTTCAGATATTTGTTTACTCTAAACAAAAGGCCATTCTGTGGATTCTAGTCTATTTGTCATTTTCTGAAAATTCCTATTAATAGTTGACACTCAAGAGTGTATCAGTATGTGTGAGAGGTTAAGAAGCTCCAAGAAAAGACTTGGAAATAAATACTCAAAAATAGAAATCTCCACCTATACTTAGAGGTTATCAACGCAGTTGTATAATCCGACACCAAACATTGGGTCAGGAGAGAATAGATGTTAAATTTATGATACCAGAATACCCCTGGACTTAGTATTGGACCTTTTTCACTTCAACACAAATGGGGACACTCAGGTCTTCACACATCACCTGCAGATTTTTGTCTACATTTTTAATCATTCCAAACACTGTATGTTTATTTTGGACAAAAAAGCAAAACTATGATGATTTCTTCAGCATTAGAGAGTCTATAAAGATTACTGATATGGCAAGATAATTCATAATGAAGCAAAATACTTAGATGAAACAGGAAGGTTTTCATCTGAAGATGAGTAAGAGGGAAAATGTTGACCAGGTATCTAATAATATCATACTATAATATTTTCTTGGAAATTTTGCACTCAAAAGAGGGCAATGTTAGGCAAAATACATACAAATTGCACTGTATTATACTCCTTGATATCGTGCAAAGCACAATTTAGTGCAATTTACACAAATCAACTAATATCATGCTTTTTTGGTTTCAGGAAAAAATTATAATCTAATTACTGAAAACTAATTAATTTATAATTCTCTATATCTATTGAAAATTACCATATTAGGAATTAAAATTGATATAATTATAAATAATTATTTAAATTATTAAAAGCAATAAAACACATATTTTAATGCAATAATTCACTTAAAAAATATGTTATTCCCCAAAGCCAAATAAATTTATTGAGGAGAGACATTATTTTATCCTTTTGAAAATCTATGGCTTACTGGAAAATAATTTTACTGGAAAATAAACATGAAAATCATGGCTTACTGGAAGATAGCTGAATTCCCTTATCTGGTTCATTTATCATATGACAATATATTTTTTAGGTTGATAAGTGTGAAGAAAATATGACCTTAAACTCGTATATAGGTAGAAAATTTTAGGGATATTTGGTTACTAATTTATATAATTGTTCATATACTTCTTCAGTACAAATATTCTACACCAAAATTCAACAAGTTGTGATTTCTCAAAGAATAGTTCCAATTTGGTATCTGAAGTTCAATTGTTAAAAAATTTTTCTTATTTCTTTAATATCAATCCATTATTTATTTAGTCATTTGGTCAGGTTCAAACTCATAATTTTGTAATATTAAATACTGTTCATCTTGAAAATATTGGTTCACAGATCTTACAAATATGACATATATCATTGTACCATTATAAAACATATTTATTAACATAACGAACAAACCTGACAGTCAGGAGTTTTAAGAATTGGGATGCTGTAAATTTATCTGGAAGAGAGAAGTTTTTCTTAATTTCTAATTTTCACTTGAAATTCAAATTTTATCATTGGGAAATAACTTTGATAATTCTTTTCTTTATATTCATTATATTATCAAGCAGTTGTAGGTTTACAAGGAAATCATGCAGAAAATACTCTTATTTATACCCCCAACCAATGCAGTTTTCCCTATTATTAATATTCTACATTGATGTGGTTCCTTTGTTACAATTGATGAAACAATATTACTAAAATTATACTATGATCTATAGTCCATAATAATCCTTATTGTTTGTTCTTTGTATTGTAGAGTTCTTTTTTTTAATTCTGGTAACATTTACATGGACTAAGACCTTTCACATGTATACTTCAGTGGTTAAATTACATTCAGAATGAGGTGTTAGATCACCACCATCCAATACCAAAATTTTCCATCACTGTAAACAGAAACTCTGTACCAAGGGAGCATTAACTCTCTGTTCCTTACCTGTCCACTCTTAACTTATATTCTATTTTATTACTTTATGAGTTTGCACATTCTCATTATTTCATAATTGTAAGTTCATAAAATATTTGTACTATTTTTTCTGGCTTTTTTCACTAAACATGTCTTCAATGTTCATCCATGTTGCAGCATGTATCAGTCCTTCATTCCTTTATATTTCATTAGGTGTATACCATACACTGTTTATCCATTCATTTGTTGCTGGACATTTGTTTTTCTTACATCTTTTGCCAATTATGAATAATGCTACTATGAATACTGGTGCACAAAAAGCTGTTTGAATCCTGATCCCAATTCTTTGGGTTATTTACCTCAAAGTGAGATTTCTTGATCATATGGTAATTCTTTACTTAACTTTCTGAGGAAATGCCAAATTGTTTTGCACAGTGGTCACTCAATTTTACTTTCCCAACAAGAATTGCCTAGAGATCCTTTATCTCCATGTCATCTCCCATACTTCATATTGGTATCAGAATGCTCTGGGTTCTGGGATTCTAGGTTCTTGTCCATATCACAAAAAAGAATTTAAGGACATTCCATAGGGTAGACAAGGAAGTAAAGTATTTAAGAAATGAGAAAACTAGAATAAAATAAGTACACACCCCAAGATATAGTTTGTGGGTGTGCTACAGGATAAGATGCTCATGTGGGGCCCTGGTTTAGGTCTTTTAAGACCTTTCCTCCTTCATTTTCCAAATATTGGGGAGGTGTCCCAACTTATTCCTCTTCTGTTTGGTTACCCCACCGGTTAGCTCTCAGGAGATTAATGGTGAGGCCTTTAGTTTGGTTGTTATCCAGGGCTTCCCTGGATAGAGTTCCAAATGGGACCTCATGGCTAGGATCTCAGCAGGGTTTTTCTATCTTTCTTATTAGCAGGAGGTTTCCCCAAAGGGTTTCACAAGCATGTTCTCTGCCAGAAACTATCCATAACTCGGCATCCCTTTTTCCTATATTAACGTGGCTCAATTTCTTCTTCTTTTTTTAATAGGAGCTATTATACTATATATAACTTGGCATCTCATTGTGGTTTTGATTTACATATGTGAATAGTAATGATCTTGATCATCTTTTCATGTGCTGATTGCCCATTTGAATATCTACTTTGGAGAAATGTTCATTCACATACTTTGTCCATTTTATAAAAATTGGATTATTTGTCTTTTTGTTGATGAGGTATATCATTTTTTAATATATTCTAATGTTAAACTCCTATTGGATACACTGTTTTCAAATATTTTCTCCCATTCTTTATGTTGCCTTTTTACAAAAATGTCCACAGAAATGCAGAACTTTCACCTGGGTAAAAGTAAAATAGTCTGCCTCCATATAAGTGATTCTCAAATAGTTTAGCTGTGTTTCCTGAACTAAGAAAAATAAGGGATGAGATTAGCCTCAGACAGGTTGCTTTTGCAGAGGCCCTGTAGTTTTTAACTTGCTGCCAAGGCCTGGGGTATTTGAAAGAGACCTTTGAGTGGAGAGGAGCTTGGGGTTATATCCAATGCTCCATCTTCACTTGAACTTCTATCTTTTAGAATGCCTGTATTTGAATAAAGTGATTAAAATCAGCTAGTGGGTTTAGCATCAAAAGTAAGGTATTGCATCCTAAGTTGTGAACCAGGCCTAGAATCATCCACAGAGGGTGATTCACAAGTAACTACCGGAACTTGGTTAGATCCTGTTCCAGGAACCTGCACTAAACTTTCCTGACATCCTCCCATCTGAGTGCAGAAGCTTCCTACTGAATAACTGAGTAAGGTATGGTCTCTGTAGGTAAGGATACCTGCCAGCTGTAGCTGCTCAGCTGAGGTCCTTTCCAAGGGCACATGGACACTTTCCTCCACATGCCATATCATCATGGCTCATTCTCTCCTGTAGAAGTGGGAGGCCCAAAGGATTTTAATCTATCACTCATGTTTCTGGTGTAAATCTAAATAACAATTGCCTAACCCTAAGTCCTGAAGTAGTTTAACAAGGTTTCCTTCAAGAACTTTTATAATTTCTTATATTTAGAAGTTTTATTCATTTTAAGTTGAAGTTTGGATATAGTATGAGGAAGTGTTCCACTGCTATTCTTTCGCATATAGCTAACCACCCTCCCAGCACCATTTATTGAAAAATGATTCTTTCTTAGTATATGTGCTGCTGAACAAAAATACTATAATATTCTTAGGTCAATGACAAAGATGTACTATGATAATAGGGGGCTTATGGCAAAAATATGCCAAATGTATGCTGTGGACCATAGTTAGTGGTAATAGTCTGATATTATCTCAATCTGTAACAAATGTTCCTCAATGGTGTGGTGTGCTGTTGAAAGGTTATTTAAGGGAAGTCTACACAGGTGCATGATTATTTTGTAATATATATATTTCTGTAATAAAAATATAATTAATAAAAAATATAGAAAATATAGAAAAAGATGATTCTTTCACCACTAGAAAGTGGACTTTGTACCCTTTCTAAATACCAAGTAGCCATAGAAGTGAAGGTTTATTTCTGCACTCTAAATTCTATTCCACTGTCTTCTATATCTGCTCTTGTGGCTGTACCATGCAGTTTTAATTACTGTAGCTTTTTAATAAGATTTAAAATTAAGAGTTGTCAGTCTTTTAAGTTTATTCTTCTTTTTTAAAGATGTTTTGGCTATTAAGGGCTGCTTACCATTCCATATATTTGATGATTGGCTTTTCCATTAGTGCTAAGAATGCTGTTTCATGAAATATTTAATGACTTATTCAATAGGCTTATTTAGTGACACAGTATATAATTCATCTTGGCATATCCTTAAGGGAAACAGGGCAATGACTAGTGAAGAAGGATGGTCCATTGATGGGCCTTTGATATTGATGACTATGCTTATGAGCTTTTGCTTTTGAATTTGCAACTTGACCTAGTGCTGTAGGGTGCCTAAGAGTTAACTCCAGAGAGCTTCCTTGTTGTTCAAAAGTGACCTCTCTCTAAGCCAAATTCATCATGTTGATGCATTACATTCCCCCCCAGTCTGGGACAAGACTCCCAGGGATGAGCCTCCCTGGCCCTGAGGAATTATGACCAAGCCCTGGCTGGTTACACAGTGGGAAAAAGACCTTGAATAAAAGGGAAAAGCTAAAGACAAATGAGTGTATATGGCTAAGAGACTTCAAAGTGAGTCACATGGTCATCAGAGAGGTAACGCTTATGTACATCTCAGCAGGATCTCATAAATGGCCAAAGTGGACATTGCCCCAAACAATGGGACTCCTGAGGGCTCCAGAGATACCCATATGGTCATGGTGAATAGCTCTAGAGTTTGGTGCCTTGCCAGTGGGCCCTACTTTGGAGATTGTGCCCTCAAGTGGGACAGAGTTGGACTCAGATGTGACTTCTCTACACATGCCTCTTCTGTCCCTTTTGTTTGAACCTATAGTTGGTGCTGGAGTTGGTAGGTGTGCATCTAGGAGAATTGAATCTCTGGGCTGTCCCTGTGCTGGCTGAGCTCTGAGCCTCAGAGGAGTTGCAACACCTACTCTCCAGTTCATTGGACTCACCCAGAACAGCTGATGGGGAGTTGAGGATGGACAATCACCACACCAAGGAACTGAGAGAGTCTACAATTACAAGCAAGAAAGTCCCATCCATCAGCCATATGGGATCAAAGTCCCTCTCAATTAGAAGTGGAGTGGGCATAATAATCCCAGAATCTTGAGGACTGGTGCATAAAATTTGGGCTAGAGTAGACTTACTTACTCGTGTTCTACTAGAGACTTACGGTGTTTCTAGCAATGGAAGACATTATATCTTTGATGTGGAGACAGTGGTCAGTGGAGATGCTGAAGTCAGGGAGAAGGAAAAAGAGGTGTAAAATGGGGGCATTTTCAGGACTTGGAATTGACCCATGTCACTGTGGTGACAGATACAGGCCATTATATATCTTGCCATAGCCTACAGAATTGAGTGGGAGAGAGTGTGAAGTAAAATGCAAACTATAGTCTATGCTTGGTGGTAATGCTCCAAAATGTGTTAATCAATGCAATGAATGTATCACAGTAAAAAAAGAAGTTAATGAGGGGAAAAGTGGGATGTCTGGTAAGTGGAGCATAGGGGAAACCCTTATATTTGCTTATGTAACAATTTATGTAATCTAAGTATCTTTTAAAAATAAATGAGAAAGGACTTCTGGGAAGATGGCGGACTAGTAAGACACGGGAATCTCTTCTCCAGAAAAATAGATAGAGGACAAGCTGAAAAAGCCTAAAAAAGATTTTCTAGGGTTTAGGACAGCAGGTGAAAGCTGCACACCACCCAGAGGAGAGAGGGACAGAAGAAGGAAATCGCAACTACAGAACTGTGAGTTGCTAGTAGCAGCTTCTGCTGCTTCCGGCACCCTCCCCCACACTCTTCAGAATTCTTGGGCCCCGGGGCCTGTGACAACAGACAAAGGGGGCTTCAGGGATCTGCCACTCTTGGAAAGGGGAGAGAGAGGGACACAGCCTTAGGCTGACTCAGGTTCTGACCTGAAATGTGGGCTGCAGAGCCCCACGGACCCTTCCACATGGCGGTTTGCCCTGGAAGCCTGGAAAGGACTGGAGAAATCTGATCCTCACAACCTCCCTCTCTTCTAGCCTGGACTAATTGTTGAGGACACCACGGAAGAGGGGAGAGAGAGCTTGGGGCTGATCCTGCTTTGGACTCCCAGGTTGTGTCTACCCTGTCCTGAGAGCCCTTCCAGGCTGGGTGGGGCGGCGCCATTGTATGCCTTGGAGCCTGCAAGGGGCTAAAGATATACAAACCTCCCAATCTCCTCCTCTACTAACAGGGACTGATTGTTGAGGATTCAGAAGGGAGTGAAAATATTTCCTAGCTGGGAAAAGGGGGGTGCTATGAGAAAAGTCTGGAGAACTGCCTCAGAAAGTTTGAATCACAGGGCTCCTAGCCCCCAGACAGGAAGCTCTATCACATTGATCTGGTCTGTGTCACAACAAATACACTCTGACCAGGCATTGAATTGAGAGCTGCCAACAAGTGCCATCTCCTGGCAGACCAAGGAAGGGCACATAAGAAAATTAATAAGTAAAAGAGGCTTTTCCTGGCCTCTATAGCCTCCCTGCCCAAGGCCCTAGGAAATGACTCTACAACCAATTACTGGGTCCAGTGCCCAGTTTTGAGCAACCAGCAGAACAATCCTAACAATCAAGGTTGAGCCAAAAATCAAAGAGTGGTGGTAACTCACAGCTTCCTGCCACTAAAACCCCATAAAAGAGAAAGAGATAGAGCACCTAAGTAAAATACAAACTAACCAGATGCCTAAGCACCAGCAAAAAATTACGGGCCATACTAAGAAAATAGAAGACATGGCCCAAGAAAAGGAATACAGCAAAGTCCCAGAAGAGACACAAAATTTGAGAGAACTAATCAATGAGATGAGCACACATTTCCAAAATCAAATTAATGAGATGAAAGAGAATATAGTTAAAGAGATCAATGACATCAAGAAGTCATTGAGTGAACGTAAAGAAGAATTTGAAATCATGAACAGAAAAGTAACGGAGTTCATGGGAATGAAAGACACAGTAGGTGAAGTAAAAAATACATTTGAAGCATACAACAGCAGACTCGAAATGATAGAAGAAAGAATAAGTGATAATGAAGACAGAGCAGCTAAAATTGAAGAGAAAAAAGAACAGAGAGAGAAAAGAATGGAAAAAATTGAGCAGGGGCTCAGAGAGTTGAATGACAACACAAAATGCAAGAATATACATGTCATGGGACATCCAAAAGGAGAAGAGAAAGGAAAAGGGGCAGAAAGAGTATTTGAGGAAATAATAGCTGAAAATTTCCCAACTCTCACGAAAGAAATGAACTTACATGTCCAAGAAGCACACCGTACCCCAATAAGAATAAATCCAAATAGACCTACACCAAGACACATATTATTCAGAATGTCAAATGTAAAAGATAAAGAGAAAATGCTCAGAGCAGCAAGAGAGAAGCAAACAATCACGTACAAAGGACGTCCAGTAAGACTTTGTGCAGATTTCTCCTCAGAAACCATGGAGGCAAGAAGACAGTGGTATGATACAATTAGGAAACTGAAAGAGAAAAACTGCCAGCCGAGAATTCTTTATCCAGCAAAACTGTCCTTCAAATATGAAGGTGAATATAAAGTATTCACAAACAAACAGAAACTAAGAGAGTTTGCAAAAAAGAATCCACCTTTGCAGGAAATATTAAAGGAAGCCTTAGAACCTGAAAGAAAAAGACAGGATAGAGAGGCTTGGAGGAGAGTATAGAAGAAAGAAAAGTAGAAAGGATAACCAAAAGAGTAAAAAGAAAGACAAAAATAAGATGACATATGAAAACCAAAGAATAAAATGGAGGAAATAAATAGTGCATTTTCAGTAATATTATTGAATGTGAATGGATTAAATTCCCCAATCAAAAGATACAGGCTGACAGAATGGATAAAAAAACATGAGCCATCCTTACACTGCTTACAAGAAACGCACCTCAGACACAAGGATACAAACCGGCTGAAAATAAAAGGTCGGAAAAAGATACTCCACGCGAATAGTAAACAGAAAACAGCAGGGATAGCTATACTAATATCAGACAAAACAGAATTCAAATGCAAAAAATTGATAAGAGATGCGGAAGGCCATTATATATTAATAAAAGAGACGATCCTCCAGGAAGATATAACAATCATAAATATCTACGCACCTAACCAGGATGCCCCAAAATATATGAGACAAACTCTGGCAAAACTGAAGGGAGAAATAGACATTTATACAATAATCGTCGGAGACTTCAACACCCCTCTCACATCATTAGATAGAACAACTAGACAGAAGATCAACAAAGAAACAGAGAACTTGAACAATATGATAAACAAGTTAGACCTAACAGACATATACAGAAGACTGCATCCAAACTCAGTGGGTTATACATTCTTCTCAAGTGCCCATGGATCTTTCTCCAGGATAGACCACATGTTATGTTACAATACAGCTCTCAATAAATATAAAAAGTTTGAAATTATGCAAAGCACCTTCTCAGATCATAAATGAATGAAATTAGAAATCAATAACAAGAGAATACCATTCTTGTGTTATTATTGATTTCTAATTTCATTCCTTTATGATCTGAGAAGGTGCTTTGCATAATTTCAAACTTTTTATATTTATTGAGAGCTGTATTGTAGGAATAAAGGAAATTTGCAAATGTGTGGAGACTCAACAACACACTCCTAAATATTCAGTGGGTCAAAGAAGAAATTGAAAGTGAAATCAGTAAATATATTGAGACAAATGAAAATGAGAACACAACATATCAAAACTTATGGGATACAGCAAAGGCAGTCTTGAGAGGGAAATTTATAGCCCTAAATGCCTATATTAAGAAACAAGAAAGAGCTAAACTCAAAGATTTAACTGAACAACTTGAGAAACTAGAAAAAGAACAGCAAACCAATCCCAAAGCAAAAAGAAGGAAAGAAATAATAAAGATTAAAGTGGAAATAAATGAAAATGAGAACAAAAAAGCAATAGAGAAAATTAACAAAACCAAAAGGTGGTTCTTTGAGAAGATCAATAAAATTGACAAACCCCTTGCTAGACTAACAAAGAAAAAAAGAGAGAAGATGCAAATAAATACAATCAGAAACGAAAGGGGGGAAATTACAAATGACTTCACAGAAATAAAAAGAATCATAAGAGGATATTATGAGAAACCATATGCCAACAAACTAGACAACCTGGATGAAATGGACAAATTTCTAAAAACTCATAACCAACCTACACTGACACAACAAGAAATACAAGAACTTAACAAACCAATCACAATTAAGGAGATTGAATCCATCATCAAAAATCTCCCAGCAAAGAAAAGTCCAGGACCAGATGGCTTCACAGGTGAATTCTACCAAGCATTTCTAAAAGAATTAACACCAATCCTGTTTAAACTCTTCCAAAAAATTGAAGAGGAGGGAAAATTACCCAACACATTTTATGAAGCCAACATCACCCTAATACCAAAGCCAGATGAAGATTCCACAAGAAAAGAAAATTACAGACCAATCTCTCTCATGAACATAGATGCAAAAATTCTCAACAAAATACTGACTCCTGACTATGCTGTGTTGGATGCAGCCAACAAAAGAGGAATCATCTAAACTGAGTACAGTTGGCTAATTCAATATATGAACCTTTGACCATAAATGAAAGCAATTTTTCTATATACTAAATTTAGGAATAAGTACTGGAATTGTATATTTTTATTGTGAACCTGAGAGAATTATGAGGAGGCTTCAATGAAATCTTCTGGCATCACAATCCAGTTGTATTGTGTTTTTTTCCCATGTCACAGAGAAAAAGTATAAGAATCCTGGGTGGAATGGAATAATGAAAATGTCTGAAGAGAGATCTACTGCATTTAATGTGTTGAATTTGAAGTAATAGAAACCAAGGTCATATTTTGGTTGGGAACTACATTGTAACATGGGCACCCTTCACAATGAATAGTCCTTAAGTATTTTACAAAAAGTACTTTGACATTTTGAATTTCTTTTGGGATGATACGAGTGTCACATTGCTTGTACATAGAATAAGTAACCCCATAGCTTTGAAATATTAAACTATGAGTCTTGCTTCAGGTGTACAGAGACTAATTGGGAAAATTAGTCAGTGGCTCTATAGAGTCAATATTGACATGTAAGGATTTTATATATTTATTTTTACCAGATCTGTGGATGAAGTAGCCCTGAGGACACTATGTATTTAGGAAAGTATTCATAAAATTGATGTAATCACAAGATATATCAAAGGTGGGAATTTATTGGGGTTTGTTGGAAATTTGAATCAAGTACTACAAAAAGACATGGGCAAGTCTTAATCCACATTCTTGTGAGTGTAATCTCATTTTTTTAATTGTTCATGCTTTGGGTATAATGTTTAAGAAACCACCACTTAGCACAACAACCTGAATATTTTTTCCTACATTTTCTTCTAGGATTTTCATGGTGGTCGTTTTGTTTTACATCTCGATACATTTTTTTTTAAAGATTTTATTTATTTATTCATTTATCCCCCCCTTGCTGCTTGTGCTCGCTGGGTCAGCTAACCGCACCGTGTGGGCAGGCTTGCCTTCACCAGGAAGCCCCAGGAACCGAACCCGGGGCCTCCCATATGGTAAACGGGAGCCCTACTGATTGAGCCACTGCCGCTTCCCTCTCGATACATTTTGATTTGGTTTTTGTATAAGATGTGAGATAGAGGCCCTATTTTTTTTTTTTTTTTTTTTTTTGGATATGGATATCCAATTCTTCCAACACTATTTGTTGAATGGAATGTTCTGGCTCAGCAGGGAGAGTTTAACAGCTTTCTCAAAAATCATTTAGTCCTAAATTTGTGACTCTATTTCTGAACACTCAATTCTATTCCATTGTTTGATATATCTATTTTTATGCCAGTCCATGGGCTTTATAACACTGTAGCTAAGTTATATACCACAATATAACACTCCCATCTTTAGATAGAACAATTGGACAAAAGATCAATAAGGAAACAGAGAACTTAACTAATATGATAAATGACCTAGACCTCACAGGCATATATAGAACATTGCAGCCCAAAAGAATAAGTTATGCCTTCTTCTCAACTGCTCATGGGTCTTTCTCCAGGAGAGACTGTATGTTATGTCTCAAAACAAGTTCCATTATATTTAAAAAGATGGAAATTATGCAAAATACTCTCTGATCAAATTATTATGAAGCTGGTAATCAACAACAGGTGGAGAAAGGGAAAACTCACAAACATATGGATGTTAAACAACAAACTTTTAAACAATCAGTGAGTCAGAGAAGAAATCACAGGAGAAATGAGTGAATATCTCGAGATGAATGAAAGTGAGACTAAAATAAATTAATATATCAAAACCAATGAGATACTGCAAAAGCAGTGCAGAGAAGAATATTTAATGCCCTCAAGTCTTACAATAAAAAAGAACAAAGATATAAAATCAAAGACCTAACTCAAGGCAGGCAGCAACTATAAAAAGAACAGCAAACTAATCCCAATGTAAGCAGAAGCAAAGAAATAACAAAGATTAGAGCAGAAATATATGAAATTGAGAATAAAAGCAATAGAGAAAATTATCAAAACAAGTGGAGACTCTTTGAAAATATTAAAAATTAAAAACAAAACAAAACAAAACAAAATCCTTAGATAGACTTAGAAGAAAGAGAGAAGATACAAATAAAAGAAACCAGAAATGAAGGGTTTCCTGGTGACATACTCTTTTAGTTTGTTTGCCTGTGAAGACCTTAAACTCACCCTCAGTTATGAAGGACAGTTTTGCCAGATAACGAATTCTTGACTGTCATTATTTCTCTTTCAGAACCTTTAATATATCATAGCACTGCTTTCTTGCCTCCATTGTTATTGTGGAGAAATCAGTACTTAGTCTTAGTGAGGATCCCTTTTATGTGATAAATTGTTTTTCTCTTGCTGCTTTCAGAATCCTTTCATCTCTGGGATTTGACATTCTGAATATTAAGTGCCTCAGGATAGGTTTATGTAGATTTATTTTGATTGAAGTGTATTGTACTTCTTGGATATTGATATTCATGTCTTTCATAAGGATTGGGAAATTTTTGTCATTATTGCCTCAAATAATTTTTCTGGCCCTTTTCCATTCTCTTCCATTCTCTTCTCCATGTACATATACAATGCATATGCTTGTGTATTTCACATTGCCATTCAATTCCCTGAGACTTTGCTCCATGTTTTACATTCTTTTCTCTTTCTGTTCTCTTGTCTTTTCACATTCATATGCTCTTTCCTCCATTGCTCTTATTCTGTCCTCAACTAATTCAAATCTTCTATTATATGCCCCCAAAGTATTTTTAATCACTTCCATCATGTCTTTGATTCACATGAGATCTTTTACTTTTCATTGCAAATTTTCTAATTCTTCTTTGTGTTCACCCTGTGTCTTCTTAATATCCTTAATATCTTTAGCCATCTCATTGACTTGATTAAGGAGATTTGTTTGGATATCTGTGATTAGTTGTCTCAAATTCTGTGTTTTGTCTAAAGGTTTAATTTGTTCCTTTGCTTGTGCCATACCTTCCTTTTCTTAGTATGGCTTGTAATTTTTAGCTGGTGTCTTGGCATCTGGTTTTTTAAATTTGTTTATTCTGTGCTCAATTTCTATCTTTAGCCTATGATTTTCTTATTCATTGGGTTTTCACTAAGGATTCTACTGTTCCTCCCCTGTGAATGTTTGTCCTGTTTATTTCATTTTTTAAAAAATTTCATCTGTATATTTTTAATACTCCATTTGTCTTCTCTAGCTGCTGTTTCCTGGAGGTCTAGTTTTGGTAGAAGTTTCCATATAGTGACCATCTTCACAGCTCTGGTTTCCTAGTCAAAACAGGTTCAGGGGATCTATGAAAGAGTGTAGATCAACTCAAATGTGCTCTGGGGAAGAGACACTAAAGGCTTCTAGCCATTCCTTTGATATCTCCCACAATTAGGCTTTCCTAAAGTAGCTGGCAGGTAGTCCTCTTTATCAGTTTCTCCCTACTGCCCTAAGGTTATTCTGTGCTTTTATTTCTCAGCTGACTTAGTTCCTGGTGGGAGTATAGTTGAATCTGAGGCCTCCAGCTTATGTGGGATGAAACTGTTACACAGCTCCCAGCCCCTGAGATTTGAATTCTCCAATCAACTGCCACAATCTATGGTGGGTTTCCTGGGTTAGGCAGGGTGATTCTGCCCACAATTACTTAAGAAAGAGTTTTCAGACTGTCCATGGTTCCTCTCCTTCCTGGGGCACACTGGTATCAGGAGTGCCTTAGCACTTTAACTTGGGCCCGGTGAATCTGCAGCCACTGCCAAAAGAGAGTGCATGCTTCCTCTCTTCATCATGATGGAGCTGAGGGTGCCACAGCCCTTTAAGGTGGATATGGTGAGTCTACCTGCTCTGCCAGAAGAAAATGTACAAACTTCACTCAATTTTCATTCCTGCTGGGTTTAGGGGGCCAAATATTGGCTCCCCAACCTGAGCATGTTGAATTTTTTCAAAAAATCCCCAGATCTGGTATGTTTTTCTGTCACCATTCCTTCTACTCCTGCTGGGGCAAGATAGCACAAAGGCTCCTGGCTTCCTTGTAGCTTAGGCAGAACTAAACCTTAGTTGTGCTCAGAATCAGAATTCACCTAGCCAAATTTGCTAAGCAACAGACATAGTTAGTGTCAGGCCATTTTCTTTCTCTTGCTTTTAGGAAAGGGAACTTTTTTTCCAGCCAAGGAGTGGGTCCAGTGGCAGCCTGACTTACCAGAGGGGATGGGCAACCACCTCTGCAATATGGAGGAATCCACTCATGAATTTTCACCGCAGATTGTCAGTTTCCTTCTCTCGTTCTTCCCTGAATAATTTACTGTGTTCTTCTAGTCTCTGGGGTCCCCCAAACAGATGACATGGGCAGATATTAGCTGATTACTATTGCTGCGGCAGACAAAATGAAAACCCAAGCGGCACTCTGAGAGGCCGAGGAACAATGTTTTATTACGTGCAGACTCAGAGGAGGGTCAAGTCTCCAAAAAATCTGAGCCCCTGTCTTGGATTTCATAAGTTTATATAGAGACTCCAAGTGGGCAAATTCCTAAGCAAGCAGGTAGGCAGGGGTTACAAATGCTGCAAAAGGTGCTAGTTTAGCCTATCTTCCTAAAGCAGAGAGTTATTAGGGAGGAAAAGAGTCATTATATGTTTAGAGTTGTAAATTCCATTTGAAAGGATTAGGTAGGGAGTGCTTATCTTCCTAAGGATGTGAATTCCAGGGAGAAAAGGGAGGAAGAGAGAAAGGGACAAGGTGTGCTTATCTTCCTAAAGCTGTGGATTTCCACTGAGGGGGGTTTAGGGCTGCAGCACTTCCTTTATCACTATATGCCCTGTGGGATGCCACCTTGTTGCTACATCTTGGATCCTCTTTCTAATGTGTCTTAAATCTCACCTATTGTGTCTTTCATTCACATAAGCTCTGTTATATTTCTATTCAAGTTTTCAAATTCTCTGTGCTCATCTAGTCTCTTCTTAATATCCTTTATCTCTTTAACCTTAACTTTCCTTCAAATCTTAGAATTAACTTAAGAGATTTGTGTGAACATCATTGATTGGTTATCTTAAATCCTGTGTCTTATCAGGAAGTTTTATTTATTTGATCCTTTAGTTAGGTCATATCTTCCCATTCTTAGTATGGCTTGAAGTTTTTTGCTGATGTCTACACATCTGATTATGTTGTTGAATTTACTCTGATAGTCCATTTCTCTCTCTTGCCTAGTGGTTTTGATTCATGGCTCTTTGACTTTTGTTTCAAGTTATTTTAAACCTTTAGATTGCCCAGCTTACATTATCAAAACAGGGCCAGGGACCCACTAACAGGGGGCATACAAGATTCAAGACTGCCTAGACTTGAGGACTCCAAAAAGCTTTTTTTCCTTATTGCAGTTTATCAGCAGTTTATCAGCCTCCCAGAAGATGTTGCTCTTTGATAAACCATTCCATTGAGGTGTCTCTTCCAATTTCCATCACTGTTGATTCCAGTTTGGCCAGAACTAAGATTGAAAGTGGGCTCTGCTGTGCAAACTCATTGAAGAGAAACCATTTTCTGCCCTCCACCATATCCTTACTCCTCAAAAGGAAGAATACTTCTGTCTTCTCTCAGTTAGATACAGAAAACCAAAGGTTTTACCCAATCTGTTCATCTTGTGCATGGGGAATGTGTGGTGTTCTCACCGTGGAGACTAGTAACTCAGTTTTTGCATCTTCAAGTTCCTATCTCTGTCCCTGTCCTTCCTGGATGATAAGTAGCCTTCTCCTTGTCTGCATACTCTCAAAACATGTCCCTCAGATGGTTTTTGACCTTCCTTCATTTTTATACATATATATTTTTTATTTTTTCAAAAAGATACTTAGATTACATAAAATGTTACATAAAAAAATACTTCCCACACTTCCCACTTTTCCCCACATTAACTTCTTTCATTAGTACGTATATTCATTGCAATTGATGAACATAATTTCCAGCATTGCCACTAAGGATAGATTATAGTTCACATTGTAGTTTACACTCTCTCCCATTCAATCTATAGGTTATTGCAGGATATATAATGGCCTTTATCTGTCATTGCAGTGTCACTTAGGACTGTTCCAATTCCCAAAAGTGCACCCATATTACACCTCTTTCCCCTCTCCCTGCCTTCAGCACCTTCTGTGGCCACTATCTCCACATCAATGATATAATTTCTACCATTGATAGTGTCACAATAAGTCTATAGTAGAATACCAGTAAGTATACTTTCTTTGATTGTTTTTAAAAAAGTTCATCTCTGGCAACCTACTTCAAGACCATCTTCCCAGAAGTCATTGTTATCTGCTATATCCTTATGAAGAAAAAGAAATAAAGTCCTAATTCATCAATTGCCAAATGAGTCACATGACATTATTTGATCAATAAAATATTACCGAATGTGATGAGTGTGGGATTAAAAGCCAACATATGAGAACTTTTATATAACATATTTTTGTCTTGACATGAAAATCAGGACCATCTCATATGCAGGTTGCTCCAATACCCTGAGCATAGAGTGTGTATCATATATGTGCATAGATAGTATAATAGAGTATAGATCATAATTATAACTGAAACAAAATAGGTTTGTGTCTTAAGCTGAAAATCTTACTTGCTTTCAACATTACCTGTTTTTAGTTATTGCGAACTAATAACATAGATTGCTAATACTATGTCAAATACTGTTTTAAAACAGTTGTACCAACTGACCACACCCATGGAATATTTACACATATCTTATATTCCACATCTTCATCAATAATTGGTAACTTAAGACATATTTTTCCTGTTTACTGAATATGTGACTGTATCATATGGATAAGTTTATTTTCCTTCAAAATCAATGGTGCAGATTATACTGCCCTGTGTAAAACAAGATATCTGTGTTTCCTCTTCCTCAAAATTCCTTTTTAGTCTTTAAAATTAAAATTTATTTTAAGTGATTTAGGATTTTAGATTTGATGCCCTTGCACATATGATTCTCCAGGTTTCTGGTCCCCCACAAAGTCCTCAAACCTGTAACTAAAACTTCTAGAGACTTCTGCTCATAGCTCCAGAAAACAGTTAAATAGTCATTGTAACTGGGCAAACATTGAATCAAGAAAGCTTAACCTAAAAGTGGTAGGAAAAGCATGTTGTGCCATTGTAGACTCCTTCTGCATTCCCTATTCAACCAGGTGTGGAGCCGACCTGTGCTCTTAGTGTGGGTCTCTGGCCCCTTTTCAAAGGGAATAGAGTAAAACCTATGTACTTATTTTGGGTGTGCATGTTTAGCAATATATCTGTTGCCAACATGAAGGGCTGAAGCAGGTACTAGTCTCTGGATCACACTTAAATAGCTTGGCTTGAAAGCAGAAGCAGTTTGCAGAGAGCTAAATCAGTGGAAGAAACAATGAAATTGAGACAACCTGATGCAAAGATTACTTTATGATATATGATATAGCATCTGGGAAGTAGTCTATTACATAGAAAGAAGAGGTGTCTTTTCGAACCCTGTAAAAGAAGCGATATCTAAGGACATGAACATATGCACAGGACACATGTCCAGAAGAAAAGGAAAGAAGACTGTGCTTTTGCTTAAGGTTGACCTACTTGGTGAGAAGGCTAAGCTCTGAGGGAGAGTGCTAGCCAACATAGAGGCAATTTTCAGACTATAAAAGATTATCCTGTATGGGAAAAGACTATATCTCTAGGTATCTCTGGTCAACCTTAAGAGATATAGCAGGGGGCTATATCTGGTTGGCGTCCATCTCCCATATGGAGGGACCTGGGTTCGATCCCCGGGACCTCCTGGTAAAAATTTAAAAAATATATAGAAGGTGCGTGGGCTGCCAGGCCCTGTGCGCGGGCGCACCACCAGTTCCCGCGAGCCACACAGCAAGATGATGACATAATAGGAGAGTGACACAAGGGAGAGGCAAGATGAGACACACCGAAAAACCAGCAACTAAGGTTGCGCGGGCAGGATGCCTCTCTCCTACATCAGAGATTCCAAGGATTGAATCCCAGTGAAGACAGGAGGAGAAGGATGAGAAGAGAGGGCAGAAAATGGACACAGAGTTGCCCAGCGAATGGACATAGAAACAGCAAAAATGGGGGGGAGGGGGAAGGGGTGTAAAAATGGATAAAAGTAAATAAATAAATCCTTAAAAAAGAAAAAAAAAAAAAAAGATTATCTTTGCCTTGATTGTCTCTTTTTTTTGTTGTTGTTTGTTCCTGGCACTCATGGAAGTCTTTTTCATATAACTAGCTGATTAGAAACTATAGGATAAGATAGCCCATGGACTGCATTCCAAGGTTAGCACATTAAAATATTAAAATATATAGTGTGAAAAAAAAGACTGCTAGCAAATAAATCCAATAGTGGTTTAAAAGAATTTTGCACCATCATCCAATGGGAATTATCCCAAGAATGCAAGGGAAGATCAACATTAAAAAAATGAATTAACAATATACACAATAGTCATAGAATGAAGAGAACATGACATAATCATCTTAATTGAGAAATAAAAGGCAGTTATATCAAAATCCAGCACTGTTTCCTGATAAATTTCTCAGAAGCTACAAAGATTTGCTGCAATAACACAAAGAGAAGGAAAATTCCTCACCATGATAAGGGCATATATGAAATATTTAACAGCTGAATTTACACTCAGTGGTGAAAAACTGAAAGCCTTTCTGTTCATTTCAGGAAGAAAAGTGTATACACTCTCTCCACTGCTACTCAACATTTTACTGGGAGTTCTAGCCAGAACAATTAGGAAGAAAAAAGTAATAAAAATAATCAAAATAGGAAAGGAAAAATGCTAATTTTTCCTAATTGCTGATAACATGATCCTAGATCTAGAAAACTATTAGAAGTAATAAATTCAGCAATGTGGCAGGGTATAAGTTAAATATGCAGAAATTATTGGTGTTTCTATATACCAATAATTGTATAATCTGAAAAAGAAAATTAAAACACTCCTTTTACAATGGCAATTCAAACAGTCAAATATCTAGGAATAAATTAACCAATGAGGGAAAGCACATGAACACAAAAATTATTGAACATTACTGACACAACGAAGACCTAAATAAATGGAAAGGCATTCCATGAAATGCACTGCTAGATTAAAGATTGCTATGATGTCAATTCTACTCAAAATTATTTCCAGATTTGATGCAATAACACCCAAAATTCAAAAACATTTTTTGTAAAAATGGAAAAGTCAATTGTAAAATTCATATAGAAGGATGAGACCTTAAATAGCTAAAAACAACATGAAAAAGAAAAAAAAAATGGTTGGACTCACGTTACCCAATCTTAAAACTTACTGCAAAGCTACAGTGTTCAAAATAGTCAGTTGCTGGCAAAAAGACAGATATATAGACCAACAGTACTGAATTTAGAGTTCAGAAATAAAGCCTCACATCTAAGGTGAACTGATATTTAGAAAGGATGACAGTCTCATTAGAAGAAACTTAAGGTAAAATTCAGGGAATTCTATTAGGCAATGGGTTCTTAGAATTTATACCAAAAGCAAAGACAATACAAGATAAATAATGGGACCGCAACATAAATAAATTTTTTTGTGAATCAAAGGAAATTTACATTAGTGAAAAGACAAACAACAAAATTGGAGAAAATATTTGTTAACCACATATCTGAAAAGAGTTTAATATCCAGAATATATAAGATAATTATAAATCAAGAACAAAAAAGCAAACAACCAGTTAAAAAATGGGTAGAAGACTTCAATAGACATTTCTCCAAAGATGGTTTACAAATGACCAATAAGTTCCTGAAAAGATTATCAATATTGTTAGCCATTAGTGAAACAAAAATGAAGACCAATAATAGATAAAACATCCACTAGAATATCTGCTCTTTATAAAATGGAAAACATGTGCTGATGAGAATGTGGTAAAATATGAAATGTATACACTGTTGGTGAAAATGTAGAATTGTGCAGGTCCTGTGGAATACAGAAAGTTCTTCAGAAAGTTAAGTGTTGGGTAGAATTAGCATAAGACATGGCACTCCTACTACTGTATATATCTCACAATGTTAAAGGTATGGATTCTAACAGATATTTGCACACTAATGTGACATTCATATTAACATTATTCACAATTTCCAAAAGGTGAAAACAACACAAATGTCTATCAAAAGAAGAATGGATAAAATTTTTGGTATATACATACAATAGAATGTATTCAACCATTAAAAAGAATTAAGATCTAATACATGATGCAACATGGATATACCTTGAAATCAACATCTTGCCTGAAATAAGCCAGATGCAAAAGGACAAATGCTGTATGATCTCACTTATATGATAAAATTATATAAATGAGTAGTCAAATACATGGAGTCATAAATTAGAATGCACGTTACTAGTGACAGAGTTGCAGGTTGGGAAGGGGAGAGTTAATACTCAATTGTTAAGAGCTTCTGTTGTGATGGAAAACTTTTAGAAACAGTTGTGAATTTATTTAATAACACTGAATATTATATTGAGAAATGACTTAAATAATTAGTTTTAAGTTTTTTTATATATACAGATAGGTATAGATATAGCTATAGATGAGATAGAGATAGAGATATTCAGAATAGAACTGAATATAAAGATTGAAACATGATACAAACTTTGGATGTCATTAATAATATAATTATAATTCTCTTTCATCAATTGTAACAAAGGATCTACACTAAGGCAAAATGTTAATAATATGTAAACTTATTTCTTTAGGAAGGATATGAAAGTCTTTATTCTCTGCGTGGTTTTTCTATAAACATAAAACTGCTCTAATAAAAAAAGAAAGAAAATTAAATCAAGAACCATAAATCTTTCACTTATAAAGTCATATTTACATTATTTCAGGAAAATATCTTTTCAAAATCTGCCTTGATGAGTTAATTAATTATCTTCTTATTTTTGAAATAGTATATGCTCATCACAGGTATTCTCTGTAAGAGAGTCTATGTATCAGCACATCTGTTTGAAAACTTTAAAATTATTACTGCTTCTCTTCATTTACCAGAGCACTAGGATGACTTTTGACGTTTCCTGTTCTGTGGCCTGTTGACTTATAAACTGTTTCTTAAGAAAGTTGACAAATCATTTTGAGGTTCTATGAATTTTTAGTTCATATGTGATCAGATAGATTAGACCTTGCCACTCTCATTACAGTTCTTCTATTAGACATGTGTATGAGTCTTTCATTTACTCATTGGCAGAATCATCCAAAAGTGTTGTGCTGTCCCATATCCCAGTGGTACTCCACATACTAGATTCACCATGCCTACCTTGTAAGCAATACTCATTGTACACTGCACTGTCTCATAATATACTTCAATAGTGTTATTTTCCTAAGTAACATTAAATGAAGCCCCTGAAGTAACCATCCTTAGAATCAGAGCACATTATATGTTTATAATAACCATTAGTAACCTCTCCCAGGTAGAGTACAGCGCTGTTTATGTTTGTAATACAGAAAGAGAAGTTCCCCTCCAAGGTTAGGGTGCTCTCTACAAGAAGCCCTGTGGCTTTGAAAGATGTCTCCCAAATCCAGTGCGATTGACTGAATTTGTCTATAGAGTGGTTTCTCCACAATGATAAGTCATATATCTGGTAAGTTAGTATAGACCACTATGTTGACAGGTGGTCTGCAATTATGTGGAGAGGTGACCCATCATCTTGCTTAATATGCTGACAGACAGAGCCAGTATTTTGTCTGTTTGGTAACTCTGGGGAAAAGCCTATAACATTGGTTGTCATGGGTGCTATGGTTGTCTTTCACTGTTAGCTGGACTGTGGAGAGAAAGAACCAATATTACTGATAACTGACTTTTGTTTCAGGGGTGAAGATATTCTTGTCTAAAACCTTAAGGTGAAGATGACCAGGTGTGGCCACCCAGGTTGTCCCTCCAAGCCCCAAGGACACAACTTCTATGGGGACACATTGCCTTGTCAATTGCTCCAGTCTTTTTGCTTCCTTCATTCAGTAAAGGGAGGAAAGTTCATCTTGAACACATTTGATATAGCCTATAATGTTGCTCACCTCTACCCAAATGTTTAAGATCCAAGTGTAACCAGAGGCACACTAGTGCCTCAAAATTTTGTCACCTCTTCCATCGTTCCCATGTAGTCCCACACAGAGAGGCACCTGGCTCCCATGTTGGCTCAGAGGTTGAGTGTAGGCTTTACACATGCAAGGTCCCAGATTCAATCTTCAATCCCCAGTTCCCAGTACCTCAAAAAAAAAAAAAAAAAAAAAAACAGGGGACATTAGGAACTTGGAACCTGTCACCTTTGGTGCCTTGCAGTAACTGATATCATTGCTATAACTGTAGTGGCAGCCCACACAGGTGATGATGTTTTTGACCTCGTTATTGCATTCTTCTTCATCCTTCTGTTTATTAAGACATTAATCAACTTACATTGAGGTAGAAAAACCTCCAGTATACACTTACTGTTTTCCTACAGGAATATCTTAAGTTCCCTGCAACTTGCAATCAGTGGGTGTGACTAGACTTACAACAAGCCCATTTACACCTAGAGTACTTGTCTTCCATTATATTGATGACATCCTCATTGAGGGATCTAGTAAACGATTGATCAGGCCTTACAAAAAACCATATATATATTATAACAAGTATTGTCTGGGCAATCAACCCCAAGAAAGTGCAGAAACCTGCCCTGCAGTACAGTATTCAGTAACCATTTGAGCTAACAGTCAGAGAAGCATTCCAGACAAAGACAAGTAGAAGTAGTAGTCACTGGAAGCTCCTACTTCTGACAGAAGCTTGAAAGCTGATAGTCCTGTGGGGCTAATGGAGACAATATGTGCCACATCTGGGCACACTTTTGGTTCCTCTAGTTAAGGTCACCTGAAAAACATTTCTCTTAAAAGGGGGCCCCCAAAATAGCAGAAACTAGAGTCAATGCAATATGCAGTGGCTATGATAATGTAAAAGTTCAGTCCTGTAAAATGACAAGTCTTGGCAAATGCTACTAATACAGACTCGACCCTGTGTGACAAAATCTGCTATGGGGTGTTATGATCCTGCAGGTTTTGGATACACATACTACCTGAGACAGATACTAGTATACCCCCTTCAAATATTAGTTTTTAACTTATTATTGGAGCTTACTGGAGATCAAGCATTTACCCACTGTCATGCCATTTATAACTTTAAGACCAAAACTGCCCATCCTCATATGAGTACTCACTAATTCTACTAATAAAGTAGGCAGGCTCAGTAAAGTTCCATCATTAAATAAAAATGACATATCCAATACCTAGCTTGACTGGGACCTCAGAGAGTCAACACCACCCATAAACAAATAGCTTTATCACAGAGAGGTAAACAGCTTGCAGGGGTTGCTCCTGACACTCCCTTGGCTAAGTGGCACCTCATGGTTTCAAATATTCCAATAAATGGCAATGTTTCTTTCACAGGTATATCTACAAAATTCAAAGCTAATGTTTTAATTTTCTAAAGATTACCAGGTTAGTATACCAGAAATAAGTTGGCTTTTACTTTAGGGATTTATTCATTTAATACCTTACAGTTTTCAGGCCAAGAAAAATGTCCAAATCAAGGCTTCATCAGGCAATGCTTTTTCTCCCTAAAGACTGGCTGTCAGTAAACCTGGAATCCTCTCTCACATGACAAGAAATCTGTTGGGCTCTCGCTCTTTCTCTGCAATCCATTGTCCACACTTTTTTGCTTCTTGGCTCTCTTTCTGCTTCTTTGTTTCATTGATTTTAGCTTTTGATTTCCAGGTTTTCTCTCTCAGCTTCTGGTTGTTATTCTCTTTCTGTGTATTCAATATCATCCATTTACAAAGGACACCAGTAAGAGGATTAAGAGCCACCCTGGGTCATGACTTACTAAAGTATTCTAATCAAATGGTCCAACCTAAAATAGGTTCATGTAATCAACCACTTTCAAGGAGACAGAGTTTCTGTTTGGTGTGAATGAAAACTTTGGGTAATGTGTGGTGGTGATGATAGCAGAATGTGTGTATGTAATTAATAACACTAAATTGAACACTTGAAAGTGGTTAAATGGGAAATTTTGAGTTGTATATATGTTACCACCATAAAATATTTTTAAAAATTATATTAATTAGCAATCATTAAATAGTGCTGTTGGAATTTTAAATGTGCAAACTAAAATAAAAGAACAATTAAATAACATAGTCAAAGATGAAATAGTTTAAATATTACCCCCATACTTACATGAGACTACATGTCTTGAGACATATGTTGATATTAATTTCTGGAGCATGTACTTGAGATTGAAGTTATGGGTAAGAGTTAGAGAGCATGAGTAAGAAAGTGTGGATGAGAGATGGGACAGTAGTCTATGATGAGTGTGTTCTGTAAGAGTGAGAATATATGTTCAAAGTTCATGTTTGAAGTCCCAAACAAAAGCCTGTGTGTCACCAGAAAGAGCTCTCAAACCCAGGGCCCAGGACAACCTTCTGCTTGTTGATAGAATCAGAAACTTGACAAAGTTCTCCTCACCTTCCTTCATTACCCAGCTCCCCAATCATAAACAGTCAAAAAGAAGACTCCTTTCCCAAAAAATCACAGTGGAAAGCTCTGTGGGTCAACAACAGAGGATCAAGACAAAGCCAATCAGGTTAGAAGCACCCAACACAACACTTGCCACAATCCAGACATGCCCCAAGTTTGACACATCACACATAGGCCTTAGGGCATGTTTACTACTGAATCAGTGAAAGCCTAAAATGGAGTATATTGAAGAGGAATGAATGAATGTGTCATTAATGAGTGAATCCATTCATTTACCATTAAGTTATGAAGGGTCCATGACAAACCAGGCACAGACTTAAAGGCCATACACCTGGGACTGCTCTCAAATGTCAGATCCAATTGAAAGCAATGGCAGCTGCATATGCTGGAAAGGGATGGAAGGAGGAGACAAAAGGTCCATTGATACTGTAAGGAAAGAAATAAAGGAACATTTGGATTTGACTGACTGGATTGTGATTGTCTAAATGATAGAAATATAATAGTTTTTATTCACAGTAGAATATATGTGTCATATAGAATAAAAAGAAATGGGTAAATAGCTGTGTAATATGCAGAACTGAAAGACAACTTTTCACTATCATGGCATAGTTCAGCTAACAAGATCTTGGACCTGTGTTTAAACAGGTCAACCACAGATCTTTAAGGGCTGGAGAAATTAAACAGTTGATGCCTAAAGTACTACTGGTAACTCTGATGTGCTTAGTTTCCCTTCCAACTTCGCTTTTCCCATTTGAAATCCTCAGTGCTGTGCTCTCCTCCTTTGCTTCACAATTCATCACTGATCTGTGCCAGTTATGGATGCTCTTATCACAAGTCATTTCCTCATGCCAAGGATATATTGAAAACATGGTTGAATTTTCAAGAGCTTCTCTGCAGTTTAAAAATATTCTAATACAAAATTGTAAGAAGTTTTAGTGAAGAAAGATTTAAGAATTTGGTATGTCAAACAATGCAAGCTTACTTAAGAGAGACTCAGAGTCTCTAAGTCATAATTGAAATATGCTCTTTCCACAAAGATAGGGAAATCCTACACTTTGAATTTACAGTAGTTTGGAAAAAAATACTTCAATTTCAAATGGAACCACAGTTTCCCTTTATTGGCATGTTACATGTTTCCTTTTTACTCTCACTTTTAAAATATCTGTTTTGGAAACCTTTGAAGATACTTAAGTATAATTTACATAATAAAAATTTTGATCTTGTCATCTGAGATAGGAGTTCATGAGTAACTTTACAAAATCTTAAAATTTCCCCTTCTGGATGGCCTTTCACAACTCAGGAATGTTTTCATATTTGTTTGATATATTACCCATTTTGTTTTCTTCAATATATTATTATTTTAGGTGTTCCCTGAAAGATCTGCAATTATGTAGGTAAGATGGAAAATCAGGAGAAATTCATGAAAGAAACCAGACTGATTTCAAATTTATAAATTAAATTATAATTAAATTATAATTATTTTTGCTAGATACACTTTGTATTTTGTATTTAAAATCATGGCCTCAGTCCAGGCTGTGAAATAGGTTTGTCTCATTAAGGGAAATTTGAAGAAAACATAAATCTAAGTTAAAATAATAATGGGTTTCTTGGAAGTGATTGCAAAATATCCTAGGATAAAAAGATGGAGAAATTATATATCTTGCAACTAACAGAAAGGTTCTGACAGGAAGATGGGTCTTTGGCTTAGTAGATTACCTGGGTCAATCAGGCTTTAAGATTTCCAAGAAGAGAGAATGTCAGAATATTTATTTATAAATCTAAACTGCTATAACTTTAAATAATCTCCTCAGGAGCACATAGTCAAGAGGTCTTTAGGTATCAAGAGACAAACATGATTATTGAAATGAACAATGCTGGGGTCAGGTGGGTCCTGAAACTCTGGCGGGTGTTTCAGAATGTAGATGGAGGCTGGAAGCATGGGGGTAAAAAAGGGAAGCATAAATTTCTATGTAAACATTGACATTGTGCCACCTGCAGAGTTACTGTGAATTGACTGGAGGGAGATTTTATTATTACTTTATTAATAATTTTCTTTAAGTGCCTGCAATTGTCAGTCATAAAGTAAAGTCTGTCCAGATGATGTATACTTGGAATATAAAGGCTAAATTAACTTTATTTTATTTTATTTTCTCTTGGGCCAAAATAATTTAAAAAACAAAGCATTCCTAACACTAATCACTGGCAATGGTGTAGAGCAGTGGGAACTGTTATCCATTGCTGGTTTGAATGCAATATGGCACAGCCTCTTTGGAAGATAGTTTGGCAGTTTCTTGCAAACCTCAACATAGTCTGACCATATAATCCAGCAATCATGCTCCTAGTTCCTGGTCTGAATGAGTTGAAAATTTATGTTCACATCACTGTTTATATCTCTATTCAAAATTACTGAAAATTGTAAGTAACTAAAATGTTCTTCAATAAGTGAATGGATAAAAAAAAATCCTGTAGTTTATCCATACATTACATAACAGACAACAGAGTAGTTTCTCAGTGGAGAGCATTTGGAAATGCAGGGAGACTATTGTTTTCATAGAGAATGAACTCACTGTTGATTTTTTTATATTGCATTACTTATTATTTAGTTATTTAGTTATTATTTACTAATTTTGTATTTTTAAAAAAATTTAAATAGCTTTAGATTACATAAATAGTTCACCAAAAATTCCCACAATAATAACATCTTTCATTAGTGTGGTAAATTTGTTACAATTGATGAACACATATTGAAGCATTACCACTAACTATGGACTATATATAGATGCCATGGGTGATAGGCACTAGAAGTTCTGCAAGCACAAGCAAGGCTCAACAAATGTTTTCTTTATGAGCCAGATAATCGATATTTTTGTCTTGTGGACCACAAGTCCTCCCTCACAAGTCTTACCTTTGTAGCATGTAAGCAGCCATGAACATTATGTGAAAAAATGGTGTGGCTGTGTTTCAATAAAACTTTATTTTAAAAATATCATGGCCCACCAGCCCACAGGCGCACAGTTTATTGAGCCCTGAGTTAGGGCATTATGTGATATTTGTTGGCAGAATTTACTTTAAGTAAATGGGACTTGAAATGGAGAAGTACTATATTAGAAGAAAAATTGTGAGATGGGTGTAAGACTGAACACTGACAGCTATGGGGAGCCAACTCCAAAATGCATTCACATCTATTTGAGTCAAAATATCTACAGAATGTGCTGAGAAAAAAATTCAAGAGCATGTATCTGAGACAGAAGGCATGGGTAAGAGCTGGAAAGCCAATGTAAGAAAGTGTGGATGGGATTTCACAGGGCTAGTCTATGGTAAGTTTCTCCTGTAAGACTAATAATGTCTAAGACTGAGAAAATGTGTTCAGTGTTCATGTGTGGGGTCCCAAGGAGTAACTTGTCTGTTACTCAGAAGGAACTCTCAAGCCCTGGCCACAAGATCCTGGATCTCTGCCACCATCCACTGGTTTATAGACCCACAAACTTGACAAAATACCTCTCTCCTTCTCTCATTGCCCAGCTCCTCACAACCTAAACTAAAAAAAAGGATTCCTCCACCAACCAAACACAATGGATGTGAATGAGGTAGGAGAAGGGACTCTCTCTGTAAAAGTCCTTGGTCTTTGCATCTTGCCATAGAACTGAGCTACTGGAAGCAGCTGGAGGGCAGAGGAGACTCTAGTGGGGGAGAAGTATACTTTTTTATTTTAGATTTTTTGATTTGTTGTTATTTTTCTTCACCACCTAAACTTTAATCTAGATGATTAATCATGCCATACTTTCCAACTAGCATTTCAAATCTCAGAAGTCAGGATCATGTGTCTTTGTACAGGTATTTATATATCATCTTCATTATCAGTACTAGGGATTGCACATAGAAGATGTACAACTTCTCTGGAGAATTTTGATGAAAGATGCCCAAGGTATATTGCCATTTAACTCTTGGAAACACCACAATCCATAAAGATCCCTTGAAAACCAACCATTCAAAGACACTCTGTTAAATATTAGTTGTATTCTCTCTCTTAAAATTAATATGCACCAAGATCAACTCTGTTTCTCATTTCTAAATATAGATTATAACCACCTGGGTTCAAGCTGGGTTTTGCCACTTAGGATATAACCCAGGGTTGTGTTGAACAATACCATAGACACTGGTGTCTATTGAACTCTTGAAATGTGGCAAACGCCACATATGGAAATGTCAATATTTTGAATATATTCAGGTTAAATATGTTACTAAACTAATTTTTACCTGTTTGCTATACTTTTTTAAAACATATCAATTTTTGATACATATAATAAAGCATACAATTCCTCCAAAGTGTACAATCAATGGCATTGAAATAATCACATATTTGTTCATATGTCACTTCAATCATTATTAGAACATTTTCATTATTTCAATAAACAACAACAACAACAACAAAAAGACAAACAAACAAGAAAATTACTCACCTCTCAACCTCTGTAAGCTTCCCTCACTCTACATAGCTGGTGTTTCTGGCTATTCTATCCAAAGTGAATAATCAGTGGCTTTTAGTATAATCACAAGATTGTACATTCATCATCTCAAAAATTCTAAACAATTTCATTACTCCCAAAAGAAAGACTCCACACCCTTCAGCATTCCTTTCTCAGACCTACATAATCACTAATCTCAATTCACCTTTATAAATTGATTTATATTTACATTTCATATAAATGTAATCATGCCATAGGTAGTAATCTACGTTTGGGTTCCTTCACTTAGTATTATTATTTTTGTCTGATGTTATCATTTCGTGTTATGAACTTACATTTGTTCAACTTCAAAGAAAAATGGTCTTATATATGCATTTCTACCATTACTCATATTTCACATAATAGATTTATATTTCATATAATATATTGAGTTCATAATAGCTGTATCTGGCTTGCCTTAATCAACATAATGTCCTCCAGGTTCATCCATGTGGCCATATGATTCTCAAATTCATTTCTTCTTACTGCTGCATAATATTCCATGATGTGTATACTCCACAATTTGTTTATCCATTCATCAGTTGATAGACACCTGGGTTGTTTCCATCAATTAGCTATTGTGAATAACACTGCTATGAACATCGGTGTGCAATATCTATTTGTGACACTGCTCTCAGTTCTTCTGGGTATATACCTGGTAATGGTATTGTCAGGTCCCATGGCAAGTCTCTATTCAACTTCTTTAGGAATTACCAAACCAATCCCTACAGTGGCTGTGCAAGTCTGTATTCCCACCAACAGGGCATAAGCATTCCTATCTCTCCACATCCTCTCCAACATTTACAGTTTTCCAACTTTTTAATAATGGCCAGTCTAATAGGTGTGAAATAATATCTCAATGTAGTTTTGATTTGCATTTCCCTAAACACAAGTGATGTAGAACATTTGTTCTTGTGTTTCTTCACCATTTATATATCTACTTTGGACAGTTGTCTTTTCAAGTCTATTGCCCATTTTTTAATTGGATAGTTTGTCTTTTTATTTTTGAGTTGTATGATCTCTGTCTATCACAGATATTAAACCCTTATCAGGTAGGTGATTGTCAAATATTTTCTCCCATTGAGTCTGCTGTCTTTTCACCCTTTTGACAAAGTCCTCTGATGTGCGAAAGTGTTGACTTTTGAGGAAGTCCCATTTATCTATGTTTTCTTTTGTTGCTCATACTTTGGGGCTAAGGTTTAAGAAACTACTGCCTTAACAGTATCTTGAAGATCTGTTCCCACATTTTCTTCTAGTTTAATGGTTGTTTTTATATTTAATTCCTTGATCCATTTTGAGTTAATTTGTATTTAAGTGAGAGGTAGGGGTCTTCTTTCTCCCAGCACCATTTGTTGAATAGACTGCTCTGGCCCACCTTGGTGAGCTTACCAACCTTGCCAAAAATCAGTTGACTGTAGATGTGCGAGCCAATTTCTGAGTTCTCAATTTGGTTACATTGGTCAATCTGTCTTTCCTTATGGCAGTACCATGCTGTTGTTATCACTGTAGCTAGGTAATATATTTTGAAGTCAGAAAGTAAGAGTCCTCCAACTTCATTCTTTTTAAAGTTATTTTTGGCTATTCAGAGCCCCTTAAGCCTTCCAAATAAATTTGATTATTGGTTTTTCATTTTCTACAAAAAAAGCCTGTTGGGAATTTTATCGGGATTGCATTGAATGTGTAAATCAGTTTGGCTAGAATTGACATCTTAATGATATTTAGTCTTCCAATCCATGAGCAAGGAATGTCCTTCCTTTAATCTAAGTCTTCTATGGCCTCTTTTAGCAATATCTTGTAGTTTTCTGAACAGTAGTCCTTTATTCTTTGGTTAAGTTTATTTCTAAATATTTTATTGTTTTAGTCACTATCATAAATAGAATTTTTGTCTGATTTCCTCCATTGATTGCACATCAGTAGAGTATAGAAACGGTACTGATATTTGCATGTTAACCTTGTATCCCACGACTTTGCTGACCTCATCTATTAATTCTTGTAGCTTTGTTGTGTTATTTTCAATATGTTCTAGATATAGGATCATGTCATCAGTGAATAGTGAAAGTTTTATTTCTTCCTTTCCTATTTGGGTGCTTTTTATTTCTTTATCTAGACTAATTGCTCAAGTTAGAACTTCTAGCACAATAATGAGTAATAATAGTTACAGTGGGCATCCTTGTCTTTTTCCTGATCTAAGCAGGAAAATTTTCAGTCTTTCACCACTGAGTACAATGCTAGCTGTAGGTTTTTCATGTATGCACTTTACCATATTGAGAAAGTTTCCTTTTATTCCTATCTTTTGAAGTGTATTTATCAAGAAAGGATGCTGTATTTTGTTAAATGCTTTTTCTGCATCAATTGAGAGGATTCTGTGATTTTTCTTCTTCAATTTATCAATGTGTTTTATTACTAATGTGTTTTTATTACATTAATTAAATTTCTTGTGTTGTAACACCCTTGGATTCCTGGGATAAAACCCACTGGATCATGGTGTATAATTCTTTTAGTGTGCTTTTGAATTCTGTTTCCAAGTATTTTGTTGAGGACATTTGCATCTATATTCATTAGAGATATTAGTCTCTAGTTTTCTCTTATAGTAGTATCTTTATCGGTGCTTGGTATTAGGGTGATGTTGGCTTCATAGAATGAGTTTGAAAGCATTCTTTCCTTCTCAATTTTTTGGAAGAGCTTGATCAAGATCAGCATTAGTTCATCTTTGAATGATTGGTAGAATTCACCTTTAAAGCCAAATGGGCCTGGGCTTTTCATCTTTGAGAGGTTTCCGATGACTGATTCAATCTCCTCACTTGTGTTTGGTTTGTTGTGGTCTTCTATTTCTTCAAAAGCCAGTGTAGGTGGTTCATGTGTTTCTTGGAATTTGTCCATCTTGGCTACGTTTTCTAGTTTTTTGGCATACAGTTGTTTATTGTATTCTCTTATGACCTCTCTTATTTTTACGGGTTTAGCGGTAATGTCTCCCCTCTAATTTCTTATATTATTTATTTTTGTCTTTTCTTTTTTTTTTTTCTTTTTCAGTCTAGCTAAGTGTTTGTTGATTTTTTTGTTCTTCTCAAAGAACCAACTTTTGGTTTAGTTGAATCACTCCATTGATTTTTTTTATCTTGATTTCACTTATTTCTGCTATGACCTTTACTATTTCTTTCATTAAGCTTGGTTTGGGATTAGTTTGCTGTTCTTTTTCTAGTTCTTCCAGGTGTTTAGTTAGATCAACAATTTTAGCACTTTTTTTTAATGTAAGCATTGAGGCTATAAATTTCCCTCTCAAAACTGCCTTTGTGTTGTCCCATAGTGTGTGATATGTTTTATTCTCATTTTCATTCATCTCAAGATAGTTGCTGAATTCTCTTGCAATTTCTTTTTTGACCCACTGATTGCTTAAGAGTCTGTTGTTTAATCATATATTTGTGATTTTCCCTTTTTCCATCCATTATTTTTTATAATAATTTTATTATTTTTTAAAAGATACTTAGATTACATATATGTAATTTATGTAATTTACAAAAATTTATTTACAAAAATTATTTTTTATAATAAATTTATTTTTTTATTTTTTAAAAGATACTTAGATTACAAAAATGCAATTTATGTAATTTACAAAAATTGTAGGGATTCCAATATGCCCCACCTCCCACTCCTCCCACAACTGGCCACATAAACATCCTTCATTAGTGTGGCACATCACCTGCAATAGATATACACATCATGGAGCTTTGCCACTAAGCATGGATCATAGTTCACATTGTTGACCACACTCTTTCACACACAGTTCTGCATGCTATATAATAATATAAAATGGCCTATATCTGTCATTGGAATGTCACTCAGGGTAATTCCCAAGTCCTGAAAAAGCCCCTGTATTAGATCTGCTTTTCCTGCTCTCTGCCCCTAAAGCATCTGGTGGCCATTGGCTCCACTTTAATGTTGTAATTACTTCTACTGCGTGACTCACAATATGTCTATAACAGAATACCAGTAAGTCCACTCTAGTCCATAACTCTTCCCCAATCCTGAGTCTAGGATGGTGATGTCAAATCCACCTCCAAGTGAAAGGGGGCTTATATCTCATGGATAAGATGTATGTGATTATCCTGCCTGCAGCTACAGACTCTCTCAATTCCCTGGGATGGCTGTTGTCCATCATCATCTCCCCACCAGGTGTCCAGGATAAGTCCATTGAGCTGTAGAGTAGGAGTTGCAGATCCACTGAGATTCCGGGCCAGCTGGCATATGGACAGCCCAAAGACTCAGGTTTCTGGAAGTACACCTACAAACTCCAAAAACACATATAGGTTTGAATAGAAGGGAAAGATGGATCATGTGCAGGGAAGACATATTTGGGTCCAGCTCTGTCACTCTCAGAAGCAAGGATTCCAAAGTAGGGCCTACTGATAAGGCACAAAACTCTAGGGCTATCTGCCCTGATATAGGACATGGGTGTCTTCAGAGCCCTCAGGAGGCCTCTGTTCAGAGTGTATCCACATTGGAAGCCTATGAGGTCCTATTGAGCATTGCATAAGCATTACCTCTGGGATAATCTCCTGACTCACTTTCAAGTCTCTTAGCCATATGAACTCATTTGTCTTTACCTTTTCCCACTCTTATTAAAGGTCTGTTTCCAGTTGTATTGCCCATTGACACTTGTTAAAAATCCCTCGTTGCCAGGGAAGCTAATCCCCAGGAGTCATATCCCACACAGAGAGGAAGGTAATGCAGTCATATAGAGAGTTTAGCTTAAAAAGAGGCCACATTTAAGCAACAAGGTGGCTCTCAGGAGGCATCCCTTAGGCACCCCATAACAATAGCCTAAGTTTCAATTTCAAGAGCAAAGACTCATAAGGCTAGTCTTCAATAACAACAGCCCATTAGTGGATCTTCCTCCTTTGCCAGACACTGCTCTTGCATTTGGGGGACTGTTGCTACTACCTTGGAGAATATGGCTGAGCACTCCATGATGGGAATTCAGTATTCTCTATTGAGTAGTTCTCCACCCACTGTGCCCATGCCCCATGAGCAGTGAAGCAAGCCAGACACAAAAGGACAAATGCTGTATGAATACATTACTATGAAACAAATATATTGTGTAATATATTGTTTGATTCAAAAAAAAAATTTTACATGTATCCATTACATTTAATTGAGAAATGTATATATTTATTCATCTGTGTTTACTTTTTAGTTTTTAATTGTTTATGTTTTCAATTATTAAATGTACAAAATAAAGTTAAAAAATGAATAATTTTATATACCTTTTATGTATGTTCAGGTGAACTTTCTCCCATGCACCCCCCATCCTTGACACCCCCCAACAACGATCCTCTCCTGCCCCATTTGTAACCTTTCTGTGATCCAAGGCTTCTTTAAAGATGAAGCCAATACAATAGCCAAATACAATTAGTAGGAGAATGAAATAATAATGATGTTCAAATGTAAGAGATAAAATACATGAAAACTTAAAAAAAAATAAAAATTAAATTAAATTAAAGGATTGTGCTATTCAAAAAAGGAGAAAAAAGTTTTAAAAATTATTTTTGAAATTTTACCTTTTATCACTGCACTATCTGGTGTCCATTCTGTACTGTGGCACCTTCCCCCTTTAAATCCCCAGTGTCTCACTATTTTTCATTTAATTTTCAAAGAAGTTTTAGGCCACATCAAAGTCGCACACCAAATACAAGACACTCTCATATACCCAAATTCCTCCCCCTTTCCTCACTCCCATATTAAAACCTTTTTGTATGTGGATGGTAGCGTTGTTATAACTGACATACAGATAATGAAACATAGCTACTAAACATTGTGAATGGTTTACAGTATGATTTACATTTTGGAACGTACACTTTAATAAATTTTGATGATATTTATCATGTCCTGTGTCCATCACTGTCAGGTAATGAAAAACATTTCCATTGACCACGAAATACCCCCTGTTTGATCTATTCTGTTCCTCCCTCCCTGTCCCCCTGGGTCCCATAATGAACCCCTGGCTTGATTAATTGGATAACAAGAATCATATTTACATGCAACAAGAGGTCATGACACACTGGTTTGTCCTCCACTATTAGGAACCGCCTTTGCTCTTCAGAGATGCCACCTGTCTATTTCTGCTCTCCCCTCAGTACCCTGGATTATCTAACTGACACTTCCTAATCTACCCACCTGTCAACCCTGCACCACCCAACCCAATATATCACTACCCTCCTGTCCTATCCCTTCAAAACACAACTACACTCTATCAATTCACCATAGGTTAAGTCCATATGGGTGATGGCTCACAGCTTTCTCTTTTCTTTCTCTTTCTTATCAACCTATCTTTCATACTAGAGTTCTCAGAGACTGCTCAATTTCCTCATTTCATATCAGTGAGGTCATGTACTGTTCATCCTTCAATGCCTGGCTTGCTTCACTCAACATAAGGTCTTCCAGATTCATCCACCTTATCCTGTGTGTTAACGCTGTATTCCTTCTTATAGCTGAGTAATATTCCATTGTATGTATATACCACATTTTGTTTATCCATTCATCTGTTGATGGGCACCTGGGTTACTCCAACTTTTGGCAATAGTGAACAATGCTGCTATGAACATTGGTGTGCAAATATCTGTTCTTGTCTTTGCTTTCAGTTCTTCTGGGTATATACTCAGGAGTGGAATCACTGGATCATATGGAAGATCTATAGTTAGTTATTTGAGGAATTGCAAAATTGTCCTCCACAGTGGCTGGACTATTCCACAATCCCACCAGCAGTGGATGAGAGTTCCCATTCCTCCACATTCTCTCTAACACATATAATCTGCTGTTTTTTTAATAGCCACCATTCAAATGGGTGTAAGATGATATCTCAATGTAGTTTTGATTTGCATTTCTCTAATAGTTAGAGATGTCAAGCATTTTCTCATGTGTTTTTTAGCCATTTGTATTTCTTCCTTGGAGAAGTGTCTGTTCAGGTCACTTGCCCATTTTTTAAATGTGTTGTTAGTTTTTTTATTTTCAAGTTGTAGGATTTCTTTATATATGCATTATATTAAGCTCCTATTGGATATATGGTTGCCAAATATTTTCTCCCATTGAGTAGGCTGTCTTTATATTTATTTTCTTGGTAACATCCTTTGAGGTGCAAAAGTTTTTAATTTTGAGGAGATCCCATTTATCTATTTTTTCTTGTGCTGCTCGTGCTTTGGTTATAAAGTTCATGAAACCATTTCCTATTACAATGTCCTGTAGATGCTTCCCTACATTATCTTCCAAGTTCTTTATGGTCTTGGCTCTTATAGTCAGATCTTTGATCCATCTTGAGTTAATTTTTCTATAAGGTGTGAGATGGTGTTCCTCTCTCATTCTTTTGGATATGGATATCCAGTTCTCCATGCACAACTTGTTGAAGAGGCCATTCTCTCCCAACTGAGTGGGCTTGGTGGCCTTGTTGAATATCAGATGACGGTATATGTGAGGATTTATATCAGGACTCTCAATTCTGGTCCATTGGTCAATGTGTTTATCCTTGTGCCAATACCATGTGATTTTCACCACTGTAGCTTTGTAGTATGTTTTAAACTCAGGTAGTGTGATATCTCCAACTTCTCCTTTTTTTTCTGATATGTCCTTGGCGATTCGTGGCCTCTTACCCTTCCAAATAAATTTTGTAGTTAGTTTTTCCAATTTCTTAAAAAATACAGTGTTGATTTTTATTGGGATTGCATTAAATCTGTAGATTAGTTTGGGTAGGATAGATATCTTGATGATGTTTAGTCTTCCTATCCATGAACAGGGAATATTCTTCCATTTATTTAAATCTTCTTTGATTTCCTTTAACAGTGTTGTGTAGTTTTCTGTATATAAGTCCTTTATATCTTCAGTTAAATTTATTCCTAGGTATTTGATTCTTTTAGTTACTATTGTAAATGGTATTTTTTCCTTGATTTCCAGCTCAGATTGCTCGTTTTTGGTGTACAGAAATGCTACTGATTTTTGAACATTGATCTTATAGCCTGCGGCATTACTGAACTCCTTTATAAGTTTTAGAAACTTTGTTGTAGATTTCTCAGTGCTTTCTATGTATAGGATCATGCCATCTGCAAATAATGAAATTTTTACTTCTTCTTTTCCAATTTGGATGCCTTTTATATCTTTTCTTGCCTCCGTGCTTGAGCAAGAACTTCTAAGACAATATTAAATAGGAGTGGTGATATTGGGCATCCTTGTCTTGTTCCCAATCTCAGAGGGAAGGCTTTTAGCATTTCACCATTGAAGATGATGTTAGCTTTGGGTTTTTCATACATATCTTTTATCATGTTCAGAATATTTCCTTCTATTCTTATCTTTTGCAGTGTTTTTATCAGGAAAGGGTGCTGTCTTTTGTAGAATGCTTTTTCTGCATCTACAGAGATAATCATGTGATTTTTTCTTTCAATCTGTTTATATGGCTTATAACATTGATTGATTTTCTTATGTTGAACCATCCTTGCAGACCCATGATGAATCCCACTTGGTCATGGTGTATATGATATGTTGTTAAATGCAATGAGCAAGTATTCTGTTGAGGATTTTAGCATCTAAGTTCTTTAGAGAAATTGGTCTGTAATTTTCCTTTCTTGTGGTAACTTTGTTTGGCTTTGATATTAGTGTAATGTTCACATGATAGAATCAGTTAGGCAATGTTCCTTCTACTTCTAATTTTTGGAAGACCTTAAGCAGAATTGGTGTTAGCTCTTTCTGATATGTTTGGTAGAATTCACTTATGAAGCCATCTGGACATGGGCTCTTCTTAGTTGGGAGGCTTTTGGTGACTGAGTCTATCTCTTTACTTGTAATTGGATTGTTGAGTTCATCAATTTCTTCTTTCATCAGTGTAGGCTCTTGGGTGATTTTCTAGGAACTTGTCCATTTCCTCTAAATTACCATTCTTGTTGGCATATAAATTTTCAAAGTATCTTCTTATGATACTCTTTATTTCAGTGGGGTCAGTAGTGATATCCCCTTCTTCATTCCTTATTTTGTGTATTTGCATCTGCTCTCTCTTTTTCTATGTTAGTCTGGCTAAGGGTTTATCAATTATACTGATCTTCTCAAAGAACCAGCTTTTGGTTTTGTTTATTTTTTCTAGTGCTTTCTTATTTTCTGTTTCATTTAGTTCTGCTCTAATCTTTGTTATTTCTTTCTTTCTACTTCCCCTGGGGATAGTTTGTTGTTGTATTTCCAATTCCTCTGGGTGTGCAGTTAGGTCTTCAATTTTAGCTCTTTCTTCTTTTTTAATATATGTATTTATGGCTATGATTTCCCTCTTAGTACAGCTTTGGCTGCCTCCCATAGGTTTTGATATGTTGTTTTGTCACTTTCATTAGATTTGAGGTAGTTACTGATTTCTTTTGAGATTTCCTTCTTGATCCACTGTTTGTCTAAAAGTGTGTGGTTTAGCTTCCATATCATGTGCCTAATCTGTTTCTCTGGTCCTTAGTTATTTCCAATTTCATTCCAATGTGGTCAGAGAAATTACTTTGTATAATCTCAATCTTTCTGAATTCATTGAGAGTTTTTTGTGGCCTAGAATGTGGTCTATCTTGGAGTATGATCCATGTGCATTTGATAAGAATTTATATATCACTGTATTTGTGTAGCGTTCTGTAAATATCTATTAAGTCTATCTTCTGTAATATATTATTCAGAGCCTTTGTTTCTTTAGAGGTTTTCTGTCTAGATGTTCTATCTAATGGTGATAATGGTGTATTAAAGTCCCCAACTAAAAATGTAGAGGCATTTATTTCTCCACTTAAGTTTCCAGTGTTTGCCTCATGTGTTTTAAGGCACCCTGATTTGGTGCATAAATATTTATAATTGTTCTTCTTCTTGGAAGATTACCCCTTTTACTAATGTTTAGTTTCCATCTTTGTCTCTTACAATAGTTTTGCATTTAAAGTCTGTTTTGTCTGATATTAGGGTAGTTACTCCTGCCCTTTTTTTTGGTTATTGTTTACTTATAAAATTGTTTTCCAGCCATTAACTTTCAGCCTCCTTGAATCCCTGTGTCTAAGGTGGGTTTCTTGTAGACAACATGTAGATGGGTCATATTTCCTTATCCAGTCTGGCAATCTGTTTCTCTTAACTGGTGAGTTTAATCCATTCACATTCAGTGTTATTACTCTCAATGAATTTCTTACATTAGCCATATTTTCTTTGGGTTTATGTATCTCACATGTTGTTTTTATTTCTCTTTTTTTCTTTTGAGTTGATCTTACACTCTCCTCCAACTCTCTCTCACCTGTTTTTTCCTTTCAACCTGTAGAATTTCCTTTAGTATTTCTTGAAGTGCATTTTTCTTATTGGCATATTCTCTTACTTTCTGTTTATCTGTGAATATTTTGAACTCTCCATCATTTTTGAATGCCACCATTGCTGGATAGAAATTTTGTGACTGAAAGTTTTTTTCTTTTAGTACATTGACTTTGTCAAAAAGGGTGAAAAGGCAGCCAACTCAATGGGTAAAATATTTGGCAATCACACATCTAATGAGAGTTTAATATCCATGATATATAAGAAGAGCATACAGCTCAACAATTAAAAGACAAACTATCATGTGAATATTCTCACTGACCTGATTTTGTGATAATCAGGGTAGGCTAAATATTCACTGTATTGGAAACCATGCATATGTCCCCAGACCTAGTTTTCCTCTCTAGGTCTGGTTTTTAGAATGCTGGTGATAAACTGAGACTGATTTATTATATGACCATCCTGTATGGGAAAAGACTGTAACTTTGGGTATCTTTGGTCAACCTTAATATATATAGCAAGGGGACAGATGTTGCTTGAGTGGTTGGGCATCTGTCTTTCATATGGAGGGACCTGGGTTCTATCTCCATCACCTCCCAGTAAAAATTTAAAAAAAGAAAAATATAGAATGTGCGTGGGCCACCAGACCTTGTGTTGGGTGCACCGCCAGGCCCCGCAAGTGGGTGAGCCACCTGGCCCTGTGTGTGGGTGTGCCACCAAGCCCCATGAACAGGTGAGTCACCAGGTCCTGTGCATGGGTGAGCTGTGAAGCCTCATGTGCTGGTGCACTGCCAGGCCCCATAAACAGGTGAGCCACCAGGCCACATGCGTGGGTGCACTTCATGCCCTGCGAGCCGTGCAGCAAGATGATGACATAACAGAAGAGTGACACAGGGGAAAGCCAAGACGAGATGCACCAAAAAATGAGGAACTAAGGTGGCACAGGTGGTAGGATGCCTCTCTCCCTCATCAGAGATTCTGAGGATCAAATCCCAGTGAAGACAGGAGGAGAAAGATGAGAAGAGAGGGCAGGAAACAGACACAGAAACAGCAAAAATGGGGGAGGGGCATAAAAATGGATAAAAGTAAATAAATAAATACTTAAAAAATGTATAGGGGAAGAAGATATGGACTATAGTTAGTAATAATACTTTGACGATGTTCTTTCATGATTTGTTAACAAATGTTTCACAACAATGCAGGGTGTTGAGGGGGAGCGGGTGATGTATGGGAGCCCTGTATGATGTTATGCTTGTTTGTTTTGTAAGATCATGATGTTTACTGAACACTTACAGTTTATGTATGTTCATGTATGACTACTTCAATAAATTGATTTTTAAAAAAAGATAAACTATCCATTTAAAAAATGGGCAAAAGATTTGAAAAGTTGTCTGTCCAAAGAAGAAATGCAAATGGTGAAGAAATACATGAAAAGTGTTCAACATCCTTAGCAATTAGGGAAATGCGAATCAACACTACAATGAGATATCATTTCACATCTATTAGACTAGTGACTATTAAAAAGTCAGAAAACTAAATGTTGGAGAGGATGTGGAGTTTTAGGAATGCTTATTCAGTATTGTTGGGATTGCAGGATGGTACAGCTACTGTGGAAGACTGTTAGCAGTTACTAAGGAAGGTGAATATAGACTTGCCATCGGACCCAGCAATACAACTGTTAGATATACCCAGAAGAACTGAGGGCAGTGAAACAAATAGACATCTGCCCATGAATGTTCAGAACAATATTATTTACAATTGCCAAATGTTGGAAACAACATAGGTGTCCATCAACTAATGAATGGATAAACAAATTGTAGAGTATACACAGAATATTTTGCAGTGGTAAGATGACATGAAACCATCAGACATATGACATCATGGATGAACTATGTTGAGTGAATTAAGGAAGACACAAAAGGATAAATATTGTATGATTGTGCTATTATAAACTAAATATATGAAATAGAAATATGTTATGTGAAATATAATATGAGTAAATTTGCATATACTAGATTGTTTTTCTTTGAAGCTGAACAAATGTAGGTTAATACTACAAAATGTCAATATCAGGAAAAAAAAAAAAAACCCAAATCATTATACTGAGTGAAGGAGACAAGACACAAAGTACTACATATTTTATTATTCCATTTGTATAAAATGTAAATACAAATGAATTTATAAAGATGAAATTAGATTAGTTGTTATTTGGGGCTATGGAAGGAATGCTAAGAGGGGTGGAGTCTTTCTTTTTGGAGTAATGAAATTGTTCTAAAATTTTTGAGGTGATGAACATACAAAATTGTGATTATACTAAAATCCATTGATTATATACTTTGGATAGATCATATGGTATGTGAGTATATCTCAATAAAACCACTTAATAAACCACTTAATAAACCACTTAACTGTGCAATAATAGCCAAAAATGGCTATGTACAGCAGTGGAAACAGAGAGAGATTGAGAAGTGAGGAATTTTCCTGTTTGTTTTTTATTTATTATTATTATTGAAATAATGAATATGTTCTAATAAGGATTGAAGTGATTAACAAAGAACTATGTGATTATACTAAATACCATTGACTGTACACTTTGGATGAACTGTGTGCTTTATTACTATGTATCAGTAAAATTGATTTGTTAAAAAAAGATATAGGCCATAGTTTGTAGTAATATTTTGACAATGCTCTTTTGTAGTTTGCAACATATATTTCACAACAATGAGAGGTGATGGTGGTGGGGAGATGTATGGGAGCCTTGTATGAAGATATGTATGTTTATTTTGTAAATTCACAACTTTAACTATACACTTATTGCTTATGTATGTTACTGTATAAATGATATTCTTCAATAAAAATTTATTTTAAAAAAACTGTCAGAAAGCCAGAAATACAATGGATCATGCTAAATCTGATCAATGGCATCTACAAAGATACTATAATTATGCTTTATCTTGAGAGAGTATATGATTTCCTCCTATGATCTGTAACAAGCATGTATATCTACTCTTATTTAATACCTAATAAAATTTAGCCATTGCAATAAAGCAAGAAAAAGAAAGGTATAATAATTGGAAAGGAAAAATAAAAATAAATTTTCAAATGATGTGACTGAAATTCCCATAAAATCTATTTTAAATGTTAGTAGAACTAATAAGAGAGTTAAGCATTGTCACAGGAATCAGGATCAATATACAAAAATAAATAATGTGCCTTTTGTACTGACAATGAATAACTGGAAACTGAAATTTGAAAGTCATTATACTTATATTAAAGCCATTATATTTATAATCACAATGAAATTCACCCCTAGCACATAGCACAGGGACTATCATGCAGTGTATGTACAAAAAAGTTTGCTGACTGAATGAGATCAAGAGATGAAATAAGGACCAGATCAAAGTCATTCTCATATATGGTGATTGAGTTTAGGCTTCACCCAGAATGTGATATGAAGTGAATGAATGTTTTTAAACTTAGTAAAATGGTATCCCTTGGTACAATATTAAACACTGTTCTAAGTATTACGAGCATTGGCATATGGGATATTGTTTCAGTCTTATTTTATTTAACATATATACATACAGAATTTTTTATGAGCTACACTTTGTTCTAAAAGCTTGACAAATAATTTATTTTCAGATCACTTCTAGAGATTGTATCTATTATTATGTTCACCTTAAAAATAGGAAGCTGAGGCTCAGGGAGTCTAACTTGAGCAGGTTTTGCAATAAAGAAGGTATTGGGTAAGAGAAGGAAATGGCTGGATAGAATAAGCAAGATTCAGAGATTCAAAGGATCATTTCAGACTTTTGCTGAACTTCAAGTCAGAAACCCTGAGGTATCCCACCATTAAACCTAAATGGTTAGGTGCTGATGCATTTTGACACAGATTTCATGGCAAGGCAGATAAAAGGGTGTCCTGTAAACAGTAGGTATGCAATGGATATTGATGAAGGAAAATGAATATATAGAAACCATTGTATCAACAAGGGAGAACTGTTTTAAAGGCTTTATATGGTATATGTTACATACATAAAATTAATATTTTTTAGGTGCTCTGATTTAAAATGTATGCAAATATGCAACTGTCACTGCAGTCAGGTCTTACCCATTATCATTAAAGGTTCTTTGCTGTCAATCTCCAACCACCTGAAGCCTTTTCAAGAATTTGCCTTTTCTAGAACTTCATATAAATGAGAAATCATGAGAGAATGTAATATTTTGTCTTACCAATCTCAGTTTGTATGACTTTTTTTTTTTTTTTTCACCAGGAGGTACCGGGGATCGAACCCTGGTCTCTCCATATGGTAGACGGATGCCAAACCTCTCGAGCCACATCCATTTCCCTGTATGACATTTTTAAGATCCATCCATGTTGTTACTGGTATCCATAGTCAATCTGATTTTAATGATAATTAGTATTCCATTATATGTGTATATAACTTTTTATTTTCTACGAACAAATTGATGGACATTTATGTGATTTTTACACTTTAGGGTTATTTTGAGAAGTCCGGCTATGAAATTATTGAAGAACTCTTCATGTGTATATATGCTTTTATATATTCTGGGCAAAAAATTGGGAATGGAATTTCTGGGTCATAGAGCAAATGTATATTTAAATTTTGAAGTAACTCTAAATCTCTTTAAGAAACTTGCTGAGGAGGACTAGCAGACCTTCAGGCTGAAAGAAAGAGACTTTAGACAATAACTCAAAGCTACATGAAGAAACAAAAATCTCAGGTAATAATGTCCACACAGGTATATAATGAAGTCAAATCTTTTGTTTAAATAGTTTTTGTCCTAATTTGAAATATTATCAACAGAAATCACAGTTAGCTGTCATCTAGAATGATAATATGCTAATATTTTTTTAAGAAAAAAATTCTAAAGATAAAATGTTTTCCTTTGCCTAATCTCTCTAATTCATGAGTAAAACATTCATTTGTGTAAAATTAAATCAAAATCTGATTGAATTAAATAGAAGAGGCAGGATGTAAATGAGGTAGGGGAAGGGGCCCTCTGTATTAATGCCCCTGGTCAGGGCATTTCACTCCAGAACTGAGCAGTGAGTGGAAGCAGTTAGAAACCAGAGAAGATGCAAGTGTTGGAGAGATGAGTTCAATCTTGTCTTATTTTATTTCAGTTATTTAGATATGTACAAATGGAAGATATAATAAAGAAAGGTTCAAATACTTAAGAAATATATTAACACAGCAAATATTGTCTGAGGCCAACTCAATGCTACACACAATATGTGCACTTAGGATCACTTGAGTCCTCTGCTTTAGGAGCAGTAGACAGATCCTAGATTTTCAATATCCAGGCTGAAGAAATAACATGATCCTTTAGCATTAATCAAATCATAGTTTGGACAACTCTATAAGATGGGGAACTGAAGATCTCCCATCCACTTATTCAACCACTAAAGCTGCTGCCAAGGGATTTTGCTTACTCAGGTTGAACTATCTAGGGGAATTGGAAGGTCTCTTAGACTAGACAAGCAATGCCCAATAGAAATATAATAAGACTCACATATAATTATATATATTTCTAGTAGCCACTTTAAGGAATGTAAAAAAGAAACAGTCAGATTAATTTAAAAATAATATTTTTTTGGAGGTACCAGGGATTGCACTCAAGACCTTCTACCTGGAAGCAGGTGCACAACCATTGCATTATATCAACTCTCTAATGAGAATTGGTTTTTGTTGTTTGTTTTATTTTTTATTTTTAGGTGTTACCCAGAATCAAACAGGGTAGCAGGCACACAACCACTTGAGCTACATCCACTCCTCCAAATTAATTTTAATAAGCAAAATATTACTTCAATATGTAATCAAAAACTTTGAAGTCCCTAATGAAAGAGTTTCCATTCTCTTTCTCATTATATCTTTTTTTTTTTGAGGGAAATTTGATTTATTAACTTATTACCTTAATATTATGTTATTCATTTGGCAGATAGCACTCATTCCCAGGACAATTCTAAAATAAAAATCATTAAGCAATTGTTAATTTTTTTTCAGCTTTTTTTATTTTATTTTATTTTTTTATTATTATTTTTTATTATGGGTAAAAATCAAAATTCTCACAATACATACAAACATTTGCAAAATGATATATAAATATATATGCATATATGTGTATTTGCTTGCAAAATGTTGTTTATATATATATATATATATATATATATTTTTTTTTTAAGAGGTGCTTAGATTACCCAAAATATTACACGGAACTCATTTGGATTCCCACATTTCCCACCGCTCACACCTGCCATCACATCCCACACAAACATCTCCCACAGTGTGGCCCACCACCCTCAATGAACTTACACATCCTGGAGCCTTGCCACCAACCATAGACCATAGTTCACACTGTAGACCACACTCTCTCCCACTCAGTTCTGAGTGGTGTGTGCTGATTTAAAATGGCCTACATCCGTTGCCACAACAGTACTCAGGACAACTTCAAACTCCCAAAGAAGCCACTGTATTTCAACTGCTCGTCCCCTCCCTACCCCAAAAGGGTCAAGTGGCCACTGGCTCCACCTCATTGTTATAATTTCTTGCATTGCTAGAATCACCATATGTGAACAAGAGAATACCATCAAGTCCACTCTAGTCCATAGTTCTTCCCCCAATCCTGAGGGGACTGGGATGTTGATGTCCACTCCACCTCCAAGTGAGAGAGGGCTTATATCCCATGGATATGGTGAGTGGGATGATCCTGCCTGCAGATGCAGGCCCTCTCCATTCCCTGGGATGGCCATTGCCCATTGTTGTCTCCTCACCAAGTGACTTGGATGAGTCCATTGAGCTGTAGGGTAGGAGTTGCAGCTCCACCAAGATTTCATGCACACCTGGCACATAGGTAGGCGGGAAGCTCCAGTCTCTGGAAGTATACCTAAAAACTCCAGCATCGCATATAGGTTTGAATAGAAGGGACTGGTGAACCATGTGCAGGGAGGACTTATTTGAGTCTAATTCTGTCACTCTCAGGAGCACAGATTCCAAAATAGAACCCACTGATAAGGCATCAGTCTCTGGGGCTATCCCCCCTTATATAGGACCAGGGTTCTCCGGAGCTCTCAGGAACCCCACTGAGTGGGGTGATAGGCACTTAGATGTTCTATGAGCTCCTACTGAGGTGTGCGTAAGAGTTACCTCTGGGATGACCTCCCGAATGTCTTTGAAGTCTCTTAGCCACTTGAACTCATTTGTCTTTACCATTTCCCCCTTTTATTCAAGGTCTTTTTCCAGGTGTGTTGCCAGTTGGCACTTGGGAAAAGTTTTCAATTAGCAATAATCGTGCCTTGGATAAACCTCATTGGCTATGATACTGCCATTGTGCAAAGCTGCCAGTTGGCACTTGGTATTAATCCCTCGTTGCCAGGGAGGCTCATCCCTGGGAGTCATGTCCCACATTGGGGGAAGGTAATGCAATCATATGCTGAGTTTGGCTTAGAGAGAGGCCACATTTGAGCAACAAGGAGGCTCTCAGGTGGCAACCCTTAGGCACCCCACAACTGCAGGCTAAGTCTCTTTTACAAGAGCAAAGACTCACAAGGGTAGTCATCAATTAAAAAACAAACAAACAAACAAACAAACATACAAAAAAAAAACATCAGTGGGTCATCCTATTTTGACAGGCACTGTCCCTACACTCAGAGGACTATTGTTGCTCCTTTGGAGACTGTGACAGAGCTCTCCAGGCTAGGAATTCAGATTCCCTCATTTATTGTGTGATTATCCACCCATCGTGACCATGCCCCATCCCCCGATCCTTTGAATGATTTTGTATATCTTTCATGTATTTCGGATGAACCAATCCCCACGAACCCCCCCCCAATAATCCCCCGCAGTACCCATTGTAACCCTTCTGTGATCCAAATCCTCCATGAACATTTAGTCCATAAAATAATCAAATACACTTACTAGGAAAAACAAACAATTGTGATAAGCGTACATGCAAGAGACAAACATAAGGAAACTTGGGAAAAAAAAAAAAGAGAGAGGAGGAAAAAAAACAAATAATCAAACAAAGAACAAAACAAAATAAAATATAATTAGTGGATTGGAACATTAAAAAAATGGGCAAAAAAGCAAAGGAAATACCTTTAAAAAATATATATATATATATATATTTAATTTTTTTCCCCTTCTCTTTTCTTTTTTCCCTTTTTTCCTTCCCTTTATCACTGTGTTATCGGATGTCTGGTGTGCCAGGACACCTTCCTCCTCTCAATCCCCATTGTCTCCCAATTTATCATTTAATTTTCAAATAAGTTTAGGTCACAGCAAAGTCACACATGGAGTGCTGGAGACTCCCAGATACCAAACCACCCCCCCATCCCCACCCCATA
>JAKSZT010054225.1:838640-904734 GCA_026826555.1 Tolypeutes matacus
AAAAAAATGGAGGAATATATATATATATATAGTGATTTAGAAGGCTAGAATTATGAGGAGGGAGAGAAATAGTAGAGAAAGGTCTGAAAGGAAAAAGTTAATACTAATAAAAAAAAAAAAAGAAAAAAGAAGAAGAAGAAAACAAAATAGTTGGAATAGAAATTGACACCCTTAAGTTGTGGGCCTATGAAAAAATGTTGTCTCTATGAGCCACAACAGAAAACAGAAGGCAGAAAGATGCAGGAAGGATAAGTGATAGTTTGTAATACAGAATCAATATATGCAGCGAGTGGGATATTACTGAATAAGAAGCCCAGCAAAGAAGCGACCAGCTGGCAGCACTTATTTAAAAAAAAAAAAAAGAAGGAAAAAGGAAGGGGGGAGGAAAATGGGAATAATAGCAATAGACCAGAAAGTAACAGAGAGAAACCAAAGATCCACACAGGCAAGCAGTCAAACAGAGCTAATGGGGGTCAATGATTCCCCTAGGGTCCACGTGGATCCTTTCTGCCTACTTGTGTTTATCAATGAATTTCCCCACAGGGTTCTATATGCAGGTCCTGAAGCAGCTTTTAGCTATTAAACTAAATTAAAAAGAATTTATTTTTCATTTGTTGAGGTGACCTCACTTTTTTTTTTTTTTTTAGCCAAATGCAGGACCCAAAATAATTCCTCCTCTAGACCAAACCCCTTATGGAAAGGACCCTAGCTGGGCCCGTGGAGATTAATCAAGCACGTCCCACTTTCCGGATTCCCCAGGTTATCTGAAGCTCTGATGTTAGTCAGTGAGGAGTGCTAAAGATGGCGGATTCCGCCCCTTCTGGCGCCGAGCTCCAGCATCACCAGGCTGCTCAGTAAATCAGTTTGAGTGCAGATTCCCGTCTGCTCTCAGCCTAATGCTGCTTCAGGTCGGCTTATCTGTTCCCCAAAGCTATGGGGTGGTGCAGGCAGCCAGATCAATGTCTAAAAATATAAAATACCCTTCCCTGTCTTCCAACGGCACCCTCCCTTTTTTGGGAAGTGTCCCTTCCTCCTGGCTCCACAGCGGCCCGGGTTTTATCCCTGGGTGGCTAGGGAAATCAGCTGCATTGCCCGACCAAAATTCCCCCTCCGGTTCACTGGGTGCTGATTAGCTCGTTTGCTCTATTTACACAAGGTCCAAGGGGCGCCAGGCAGCCAGGTCCCCAGAAAATAAAACTTTTTCGCCCCGCCCGTGGCTCAAAATGGCCGTTTTATTTTTTTTCCCCTAACCGCGGGGCTCAGCCGCCTGTGCCAACCTCCACCGGCAGCCTCAAAACTCACGAATCTCCACCGTTCGGTCCACGCCGCCAATCCGCGCAGATAGATGTCCCAAGCCTCTCACTCCACGTTTGCACAGCACAGACCCCCAGGCAGGACCCTGTTCCCAATCCGCCTTGCTCTGGGAGCTTGCAGTGTGCGCCCTCCTACACTAACGCCATCTTGGCCGCCTCTTCATTATATCTTAAAATCAGTGTGCAGTTTATACTCACAGCAAATCTCAATTCAGATAATCCCTTTTCACTTGCTCAATACCATGTGTGTCTATCACAATGGACAGCACAAGTATAGATTTCTCACCACTAAATTATTTTTATATATATTTTTCATGTTTGTTTTCCTTCACTACCTAAACTTAAAAGTGAATGATGAATTCTGGTATTCATTCAAACTAGTGTTTCAAATCTCAGGGGTCAGGAACATGAGTTTTTGTGCATGTATTTATATATTATATTAATAACGAACACTAGGAATTGTACATAAAAGTTATACAATTTCTCTAGGATGTAAGATGAAAGATACCCAAAGGATAGTGTCATTTAACTCTTGGAAGTTCCGTTATCATGCACATTCTCCCCCACCCCCAGATATTGGCCATGACTAAACACTTTAAAGAAGCAAGTAGAAGTCTTACATATCTAGCTTATCTTGAAAATCCCATGCAACTAAAATGTGCATATGTCTGCTGCCTGCATGCATGAACTCACTAAAAAAAGCCCAACGGGGACAGTTTATTGTACTCCTATTTTCTGTTCTTTTAGAAGAACATCAGGCCTAAGTTACCACTGCAGAAGCTAGTTTAAAAGAACATCAGGCCTAAGTTGCCACTGGAGGAACTATATATATAGTTCTAGCTCCAGTTCTGGAGCCCCACCTGAGAAATATTTTACAAATGAACCCAAGGATTCTGAAGTTCCAAGGTAAGGAATCTGTACAGCCTGCTCCCAACACATAAAGGGCCCTTGAACAAAAAGAATGTTCAAAGGTATCTATTAAATATGGGTATGAGCTGAATTCTGGCATCTCAAAATTTTATAAGGGAGCCAAAGTGAAGTAAGTGATCGTGGTCTAAAGGGTTCCATCCTAAGTTTCCAAAATCCTCTATCCATACTGTTGCATTAGTACAAGTAGTTCTGCACCCAGATCTTATTAGCTTAGGCTAGTTGGTGATACTAGAAATCCACAAAGCCACACCTTTCCAAGTTTTCCTGCCCCTCTCCAGGTTCTGCGTGTAAGTTGTTCCCTAAATTCAAAGACATCCCTAGCCATACACAAGGAATACCTTTCTTGATTATCTTTTCTCAGATGTCTTTCATTTTTTGGATATAACTCTAGGAAAATAAAAGCCTGGAAAGTAGTTGCTTAGTCAACAAGGCTAAGAATGGAAAATTGCAAAGAAAACCAATTTTAAGATTTCAACATTATTCTAAATTTTTTCAAATATTTTTTTTTCCATTATTAAAATATCTATCCTATTAGATATCTGTATTTTCACAAAATAAATGATAATTCATACAATTATTTTTAGAGCAGGCAACCACTATATTCTCACATAAATCATGCATTAAAGAAAGAAAAATCTTGACTCAAATAATCAAACAATGTAAAAGGCATCCCTACTATGAATAAGAGGACTGGTTAAAAGTATATCCATCCTTTCTAATATATAAAATTTGACATAAGAAGGCCAGGGAAGTTTTGCAAGAAAATTCTGATTTAGTGATATGAAGTACAGTTAAACAAGTGAAAGTGTAGTAGATATTTTAGCTTTAGTGATAGGAGTGAAAAGAGGGGTGTCTGTGTATTTGTTAAGCTGCTTTCATTTTTAGCTTAGTGGATATGACATTGGACATTGACACAGCCAACAAGTACCTCATAATTTCAATTAACCTGATTGGTATACTATGTGGGACTATCAAACAGAATCAGAAAAGACATGTTGAGAGATTAAAGTGTGAAATTTTTTTTTCCTCCTATCACTTCATCTTTGGCTGCCATTACTCTGAGGTGGATGTTTAATCAAGCAAAGAATGTGAGCTAGGTCTTTGCAAACATTCTGTTATTTAAACGGAGCATCCAATTTCCTTCAGAACTTGGATCCTGGATTGTGGGTTTGAGAAATGTTCTACTCAGCCAGCTCTACTTCTTTGATAATCCTGGATGTGATTCCTTGGTTTCACTGTGTAGGAATTTTCCAAGATATTGATATGGGCTACATTTCCTTTTGTGACATTCATGATGGATCCTGTATCTTTACATTCACAAAAATTTCTGTTATGTAGCCACTGCACCCATTTTTGCTCCTTCAAATCCTCTTAATGATGATCAGATCTTCCTGGCTATCTGTACTGCAACAAGTCTGAGTACTGCCACTCTCTAATTTATCCTGGGAAAGACAAATAAACGTTTGCCCTCCAAAAAACATTTATAGAAAATTATTTTGTGCTCAGAGCTAAAATCTTTTGTATGGTACACACATGGTACAAAGTTAAGTAAGAATGATGTAGACTATTTCATGAACCATATATATAAATTAAGTAAATGAGTTTAAAATTACCGTGCAAATATTAAGTATCTGTGTGATTGTCTTCTTTGGGTTTATATTTATGATTTATATAAACATGTTCTGAATTTCAGACCAATTTCCAAATGTGTTCCTTTTTATTTTCTTTTAGATCAACTTTGGTTGTTATGGAGGTTTTAATCTATATAAACATTTGAGTATGACCAAAAAGATTATATGATTTTCTAAATGATAAGCAAACAATAACTAATATAGCAGTTATAACAAATTTGTATATGTTTCAAGTTGAGAAATGGATCAATGCTTATATAATAACATGGAGAAGACAGTTTTTCACCATCTCAGCAAAGCTTATCTAAGACTTAGGATTTTTTATACATTTAATAGGGTTCCACAGAATTTACAGTAGGTATTGCTAGTGAGTTAATGCATATGTGGAAATCTATCAGCTTTGAAAATCCATGGCATAATGGACATCACTGAATTGTATACTTGAAAGTGGTTAAAATGAGATATTTTATATTATATATATGACATCACAATACAATTTTTGAAAATTTCTGTCCAGAAGTTTTTTTTTCAAAAGGCAAGACAGGGTGTCAGGTGTGGGGGATATGCAGGATAAGGCACACCTGGGGCATACTTTGAAAGTGTTCCTCTTATAGTGTGTTTAGCTCAGTGGATGGAAATCCACACAATAAACAAGAAAATATTAAACTCCCATCCTGGGGAGTCCTGATACTTTCTCAATTAGAGGGACAAGAATATCTCAAAAACATAATCAGTGCTTAATAAAAGAAAACAGACCAATATGTCAAGCCCTCAATATTGTTGCAATTAACTATGAATCTTATTCTTCAAAAATTGAAACTGAGTGGTTAATTCTGATGTCTGACTCTTCTACATTTGAATCTTGCCCTGGTTCTACCGTGCAATTATTAAGATTGTTCTCTTTGTGCAATTGATTCATCTCCAGGTGAAAGCTTCCATTCTGTTTATTTTTGTTTTACATCTTTAGTGTGTGTTTGTGTTTACTCTTCTTTAATTGTCTAAGGCTGCTTTTGCCTCATTATATTCCAGAATGAACATGTAAATAAAAATTTGTATATATAATCTTTATTAGATACTGTTCATTACTGTAAAGTTATATATTTGCATTATGTGTATTCACTTACTGTACATAGATTTATATATAAAGCCATGTTTATGCACTTGATGGGAAATTTAAAAGACTTTTCAAGGTGAAAAAAACAATGGGAGGGCAACAGATTTCAGGGGTGAGGGCACAGGAATTGGAAGGCCTGGAAGAGCAGCTGTTTATCAGTTGAAGACCCAAAATGGCACAAGGAAAGATAACCTGGTTTAGGCAGAGTTCAGACTTCACTGGAAGGGAAAGACAGTGGTTGCAAACCTTTGGCCACGCACAGGAGCATAGAGACTCCTCCTGTGTTGGGAAGCAGCTCAATGGTGGAGGGGGATTCAGTTGTCACCTTAGGCCTCTCTCTATGCCTGTCTTTCTGTCTCTGCACTTTAGTTTGGAGAAGATTGCAGGCAGCTCTGGGCACACACAGGCAAGGGGCAGTCCCATTGTTCAGCCATTGAGCCCAGTGCCCTAGGCATGGATTAATTGACAATCCAGATATCTCCCCGTGATGCTGCAGCTTACTCTGCTGTGGCAACTGTTCAGATAAGTGCAGGGTCTGAATGACAAGCTGGGTACAGGCCATCCCTGTACCTCTGTAGTCTCCACAATTTTGCCTTGGCAGTAGCGGTAGTTAGGGAACTTTGAAGGGGAGAGAGGATGTAGCATGCCACCTCAAGGCAACAATCCCCCTGAATAAATTCATCAAGATTACCTCTGTTTTGTGGAAGTGAACTCAGTCTCTAAATTCTCTTTAGGGCCATGATCAAAGTCATAAAGAAGGGCTCTGCATTCTTTTTTTCCTTAAGTTTCAACAACTTCATGGGTCATATGCTGGCACATACCAGGACCAGAGACCTGCTTAGAATTGTTCAGGTAATGGGCACCTCCTGACATCAGGGTTCCAATTGTGGGAGTTCCTTGAGCAATGATGAGGGATCTGCTCTAATAGCCTTTCTTGAAACCCTCTGTTGGATCACTAATCTGAGCCAGTGGGTATAATTACTCCCTTTCAGTGGCAAAGCTTATAAACCTAATCTACCAGCATTCTCCAAAAATGTTCCCTAAACCTATTGCAATGGCTGGAGATATGCCCTACAATATTTACTAGCTCCTCTAGAGAGTACTCAGTGGTTTTCTCTATCACCCCATTGGTGATGTGCTGTAAGGTACCCTGAAACTCTTGCTAATTATTCAGTAGCATTCCTCCAAAATGCCCTATGGTCTCTGCTAGTATGTTCCATATTTACCCCACAGGATTTCCAGGCCTTCTGTGTTTCCAGAATAGTGTTGAATTTTCTTCTTCGTTCCCTGTTTTAGTGTTTTTATGACCTCAGACAAGCATCTAGGAATGAAAGGCAGCTGAAAAAAACTACCAATCACAAATGGGAAATAAACCATAAAGTCTTTAATCACTTACTATCATATATTATAAGAGGGTAAACTGAGGAAAAATGTCAACTCACCTCTGGTTCATGTCCCTAAGAAATGTATGACCAGTGTAAGGTCAGATGAATCAGCATAGTCATGTGGTCTTCTCACCACTGAAGAAGCACTAATTAAAAGGCTCCTGCACTTTTATGGAGCTAAATGCCAGGAGTTTAAAATCTGAGAATTTAGAGTGGAGAAAGTGCCCTCAAAGTTTCCCCTTTCTCCCTCCATTGAGGATTTCTCAGAAGATACACATGAGTAAGGCCTCTATTTTGGGCCTTTAAAGGGAGTTGTCCTTATTCAGGCACCTGGGCTAGGAATGCTGATATGTACAGCATTATGTGTGGGCAGGAGGACATGAGTCCTTGACTGTAATTCCCTTCAGAGCCTGAAATGCTCCAGCTGTGCACCAAGTCTGGTATGAGGAGGTCAATATTCCCTTATGTGGCCAATCAGGTTAATTCTGGTAAATGTCTATGGCCAGGACTGAATAACACATAGGACTTTATCAGGAACTTGTTTCAGGGAGAATGAATATTGACTAAATTAGAATCAACAGTCTTCAGAAATTAGAGTTAACTGTAATTCAATTTCATGATGGTAACCACAAGAGAAATATAAATATTAATGAATATATGATGCCTTTGTTGAACAAATTGTAACACTCTAAATTTAATCTATATTCAGGATGGTACTGTGGCTATATATTGTTTATTGGACAAGAAGTATATATTATATTCCAAATCAGTTTTAAAATAAACACCTAATGATAAAAATAGTCTTAATGTAAACATCCATACTCCTAGAAGTTTGCTCTCTTCCTTTCTTTACCCATGACCTTTTCTTACTCTTACTCTTACACTTACAGACTACTGACTATAAATACAGGGTCATAGCATGTGTTTTGGAGAATTAATAAATAGAGCCTTGTCAGGAAAATTTTTCAAAATGTTAAATGGCCCTCCTGAGATTCAGTGCCCCTTCTAAGAGAGGAAATAAAGTCCTGAATCATTATGGCCAGCACAGCCATCTGATGTTGTTTGGCCAATGAATTGTGAGCAAAATTAAAGACTGGATTTTAGAGCTAACATATATGTACATCATTATAATATTTTTTTCATTCTGCCATGAGAACCAGCAACATACCATACACAAGCTGCTCCTGAGTATAGAATATGGATCAGTGGAGTAAAGCCATAGCAAACATTCAAAGAACGTGTGTTACAAACTGAAAATAAGTTTTGCTGCTCACAGCACAAAAACCAAAGGTTTTTTGGCTACTGTAACATCAGGTGTTTGTAGCTGACTGATGTAATATCAAACAGTTTTGAAATCATCTTACCAACTGTGATGGTTAGGCTAAGGTGTCAACTCAGCTAGGTATTTGTGCCCAGTTGTTTGGTCAATCAAGTACTCGGCTAATTGTAATACAAGGACACTCATGGGCTTTAGTCATAAATGAGTTTACTGCAGAGATGGCTGATTACATGTATGATCAACCAGGGAGATTGTCATCAGCAACGAGTGATGTTTTATCCAAACAGTTGAATGCCTTAAAAGGGAAAGTGATTTCAGCATTCAGAGAGAATTTCCCAGCTCATCTTTGGACAGCCAACATCTTCCGGAAACTCATCAAGGACCAACATTGGACTTTGGTTGGAGCCCCTGGTGTGCAGGATGCCTGCGGAACCTGGACTTGTACATCCCCATGGTCACCTGAAATAATCTTATAAAATCTCATACCATTTACAGATATCTCCTTTTGAGTCTGTTCCCTAGAGAACCCTGACTAATAAACCAACTTTTACACACACAATCAATATATGAACATTTCCTTTGCTCCACTTCCTTGTCAACAATTGATACTTCCAGATTTATTTATTTTTTCCAACCTATTGAATTTTTGCAGGACCTCATTGTGGTTATAATTTTCTTCCAATACTAAAGGTGCAGAAGTTCTTGTCACATGTATATGAAATATTTGTGCTGCTGCTTCCTTGAAATTCCAATCTTTAGATATTATTTGCTATATTTATTTTCCCTTGCTTTGTGGTTTACTTTTCTGTGTTTTTGTGGTGGCCCTTGAGACAAAAATTCTTCATCACACTACAATCACATTCACAAACATGTTTACAAAGTGTACATTTTCGTATCCATTTCTCCCCCTCTTTCTAAGAAATTCTTTCCCTTTTTACTGTTATGAAATAACTTCCCAAATATTATAACATTGTTCTTTACATTGTATTGTTTAATCTGGTTAGAGCTCTTTGTATAGGTTCAGAAATATGAATATAATTTCCACTGTTCAAATATTTCTAATTTTGCAAAATTTGTGTGGACTTTATTTCTCATTTACTTTCAGATTTGATGTAATACTTATGTGAGTGCTGTTTCTTTTGCTTTTAGATTCTTATATATTTTATTTTCATTATTTTGTTTGAATAAGTTGCTTAATAAACTTGGTTAGTGATCTTCATTGTCTGATTCTGGGCAAAATATGCTTTCATCATGCAAATTTTAAATTCAATGAGGTTGAACTATGAGCTTTCCCTTTAATAGTTGCTTTTTTTGAGAGTAAGGCTATTCTTTCTAAATTTTTATAACAGATTTCATAATGAATAAGGATGTAGTTGAAAAAGATACCTCTTCTGCAAAGGAGGCATTATTATGTAATCTCTTAAGTTAGGATTTTAATGAATTAGTATGGTAAATTTTCTAATGTTAAACCACTTACATTCTGAGATAAATACAATTTGATCCTGATAGTTTTTAATATTGTACCTACTTTTACAGAATTTTACAAAATTAATACTTTATTTTGAATACTTCTTTTTTAGATTATCTTTTTCTATTATGTTCCATTTTCCCCCCAAATTTCTTCCTCGAGCATCCTATCCTCTTTTTCTAATTTGGAATATTACTATCTGTTAGGCTAGTTTTTCCTTATATGATCTTTTTAAATGGATCTCTCATGGTCATTTCATTTATTAAGATCCTAAGAAATTACAAGAGGGCAGTAGGGAACCAAATACATGTCATTTCTGCAATATTTGGCCCTCATATCTGATTCATATTTTCTTGGTTCTGATCTTATTAATATCTCATCATTTAGGCCTGAGTTATCATGAACAGTTGTGTAGGATTGTTTTTTTTTTTAATTTTCTACATGTCATTTCAAATGAAAGAACATGTTCTTCTTACAGATATCAAGTTAATATTTATTTATTATAGTCTTCTCTTCATATCTGTTTTCTTATTCTTTTCACATATGCTAAATTAGGAATCTTAGTCAAGTCTTCTGTTTTCTTCTATTTTTATAATATTTAACATTTCTTTTCAGACAATGCAATGCATTGATTGTATAACCAGCCTGTGTGAGGAAGGCAACAATCCCTCTATGTGACCTAGCAATGAAGTGCTTGTAATTGCCTATGGTCAGGACTGAAAATCACACATAGGTTATTAATCAGGTGCCAGATTCTTAATCTACTCACCTTGATTTTTCAGGACCCAGGTGAGAAATATAGACTAACTAATAAATCCCCCAAATGAGTCATATTTTGAGTGCTGTTTAAAATATATAATTAGTGTGAAACAATGCTGGGTGAATTATATGATGAAAATCACTCCAAGCAGGTTGATCAGGATTGTCTGGAGAATGGATCACATCCTTGAGTTACAACTACTGCCAAACCTGGAAAATATATATTATAACAATATAGGTCAGTTTTGGAGAGCCATGAGGCTTCTTCATTGAGAGTTTGTTTGAATCTTTTTTACTTGGACCAAGGCATTAATTTAGGTACAGCACAATTCTGACTATTAAGTTGAAGCTGGTTTGAATGCCTTCTGGAGCTGAAAGAGTGTCAGGATAAAGTACAAAGAGAAGCAGCATAGTCTCAATGGCACATGAAGTCCTCTGTGATCTGTCATATTAGGGCACCACATTCAAGATGTACATTAATTTAACAAGGTTCCCAATATGACTTCTCACTATGAGACTTCTGCCCTAGTTTTCTGGTACATTCCTAATCATTTATTATTATTCATGATTTACAATGATTGCCTTCCAATATAATACAGACTGGTGTTACCTTGCCTCCATCCATAAGCCAATTAAGACCATTCTTTATTGTTTTTTAAAATATTAAATGTTCCTGTGGCTGGAGGGTGATGTGGAGCATAGAATGTCCATTGGATATCCCATGACTGGGCCACTGATGTGTAGCTTAGGTCACAAATCTGGGGCTATTATAAGATGCAGTACATTTTGGAAAGTTAAACATAAAACAAATGTGTTTTTGTAGGGCATGGATAATGTGGCACAAGTCAATGAAACAAGTGGACATGGCAGGACAAAACCTGGAGAAAGCATCATCTATGGCCAAGATTCAGCCAGACCTTCTAGATGGGATAGAATCACAATGATTTACTTAATCAGAACTTCCTGGTCCATTGGTTTTGAAAAATCCTGGGCAGTATCTTTATCCTTGACAAGGATCTGGCAGGTGGGGCAGGTTTTACACTTGGTTCCATGTTCTTCTGGTGGTCTGTGCATGCAAGCTAAATCTAGGAAGGTGCCTGTATTTCCATGGACTATGTTCTTGTGGATCCAGGAGGTAATCAGCTGTACATCTTCTTTCTCTGAACTACTCAATTTCCACATATATCTGAGAGGCAAGGTCTGCTCGAGGTTTTTGTATCCTTGAAGAAAGAAAATCTTACAGCTGCTGTTTGCATTTTCTAAAAGTGTTCCATGGGATCTGCAGACCTTCTGCTTTTTAAGAATATAACTGTACTTAATTGGCTACCTTGATCTCTATGTCCATTTGGTCAAGTCTGAGTTGAGCTGTGATGTGTCAATGGTAGTCAATTAAAATGTCAAAGCCAAAATGGAAGTAAAAAATTGTTTTTTAATCACATACAAATGTAATATAAGCAAGGGGGTGAACTGAGTAGAGCTGCTATTTTGCCTCTGTCTAATTTCCCAATGGGACAGAGCCAGTGATGGAGATTCAGTTGGATCATCACAGTCATGGGATCATCTTACTCTGAGGGAGGCCTGAACCAAAGGCTCCTGTAGTTTTTTGGTCAAAGGGACTGGGAGTGGAAAACAATTGAGGACTGAGTTTTAATGGAGAAATTGCATTCAACATCTCCTCTCCTCCCTCCCAGAAGGACATCTCAGTAGAGGCCCATTAGGATGCCTCATTTTTGAGTCCCTGATAGGCAAGCCTCCTAGTAGAGGAGCTTGGGCTATAAATGCAGATGTGCACAAGATTGTTATAGCCTGTGGGTGTCTGAGTCTTTGACTACAAGTTCCTTCAGAGATGACAATGCACTGGTTGGGCACAATTTCTGCAAGCTTTCCCCAAAATGGTCTGTCACATAAAATCTTTTTTATTTGCCTATAATTAGGCTTTAATAATAGACCATAGCTCTTTATTCAGATGCTGATCTCCTCAGAAGGGAATATTGATGGCTTAGAGCCAGAATATTTAGAAATGAGAGTTAAATATAATACAGGCACTTGACAGTAACATCAAAAATATAATGAATATGTGACCTCATTGTTGAAACAGTTTAACACACTAAATTTAATCAATATTAGCAGGTAAACTTGGTATATATTGTTATTTTGAAAGGAAGACCATACTATATTTCAAAGCACATTTAGAGTTAAATCCATATTATAAAAATTTTCTTAATGTAAAACCTCCAAATCCTAGAGTTTTTCAGTGTTTTTCTCTTGTTTTCATGACCTTTTCTTCCACATTGCAGGTAACCACTCTCCTGACTGGAAGTGCAGGGCCATAAAATGTGTGTTTTAATTTTAAAAATGAAGTCCAGCTGAACTAATATTCAAAATATCTGATGCAGCCTCTGAGATGGTTCTTTCTGTGGTGCCCCTCTTAAGAGGGGATTATAATGTTCCAATTGTAATTGGGCAAGACTTGGCCTCTGACTTCTTTAGCAAGGAATTCTGAATAAAATTAGAATTTTGGCTTTAATATCCAGCATATTGATATATATTTAAATTTATTTTCTTTCTGCACATGAACCTTAGCAACTCATATTGAAGCTCCAATAGCCTGTGCATAGAATATGGATGTTGTACAAGAAATTCATGGTCAACACAAAAGACACCTGTATCACCAGGTAAAAATGATCTTTGCCACACTCAGCAAAAACATTGGTTATTGCAACATAACTTATTCGTAGTTGCCTGATACAATATCAAAGGGATTACAAAGCAACTGTAGCAATTTATACACATAAACCAGGGATGCAAAAGAATCTCCTTTCCTTCAAATCCTTGTCTCCAGTTATGGCTTCCAGATTATTTTTTTCAAGTTTATTGAAATTTTTGCAGTACTTTGTTGTGTAAACTACCCTATTTATTTATTCATTTGCTTTTCCATAGGATTAATATTCTTACTCTAAACCTTTATATAATTTATCATGCAATGTTCAAGTTTTTTGTGAAAACTCGTTTTCAAACTGGAAATGTTTTTGAGATTTATGCATATTTTTGAGTGTACTGGTAGTTTCTTCATTTTAAATTGTGGGTAATATTATATTTTATAAACATCTCACAGTCTGCTTATCAATTTTCCTTTGACAGATATCTGTGACATAGCCATGTTTTAGTCTTCAGTAAAGGGATGTTATATTGGGCACTGGCCCCACCTGTGGATTATTATTGCCACTTTCCCTGAGAATCAAACAGAGTACCACTGTCTTTCTCTTCTAGACCCCCCAGGAAAGGGAGGAAATATTTTTTGTGTATCGTAGGTGTTCTGGAGAGGAAAACATGGAATCAGGATTCTATTGACTTGTTAGCCCTATTCACAAGTTCTACACCTGGGAAAGGGATGGGAGCAGAAGGAGAGAAGGGATTTTAGGATGCACTACAGTAACCTGGTAACAGAGTGAAAATAAGAACAAAGAGACCACCAGCTAAGTAAAAGAAGATAAAGAGCAAAGAAACAATGATAGGAAAAAAGGAAAACAAAATAAAAATGTTGCAGAAGCAAAAGAAGTTTTCTTAGAGAAAATGAAACTGATTAACTTCTAATTAGTTTTATCAGTAATAAAAAAGAATTCAAATTGCAAAGATCAATAAAGATTTTTATTGTCAAACAAAACACAACTTCTCAGGACTTGTTACTTGTCCGACATCAGATTGTCTGTCAAATATTAAGATATTGAGGGTTTCTTGTCACTGAAGTAGGTGATGTAAGATTCTACAGGCTTTTTTTACCTCACAGAATCTTTGAACATCAAACAAATCTGGAAAAACTATCTACCTCAGAATCCTAGAAAACCATTAAAGGTATAAAGTAACTGGGTGAGAATGAAATCAAGAAAATATACCTTAAAAATAGTAGGGGGAGCAAGTGTAACACAGTGGTTTGAGCACCTGCTTGCCATACTCAAGGTCTGGGGTTCAATCCCTGGTATCTCAAAATAATAATAATAATAATATGAGAAAATCCTGGTGGTTTTACTGTCCCCTACAGTATTCCTCCTTACTGAGGTTTGAAGTCAGCCTTCACTCTTATTATCCATCACTGGTGCTAGTCTGGAGGGAAGAGAAAAACCCTTCCAAACATACTGATTTGCTTGTATGATGGTGAAAATCTGTAGATGGCAATTGGAAGAGCTTAACCAGGACACTCATCTCTGGATTACCCTCCCAGAAATTGCCCCATTGGAAGAAGCAGCTTGCACACAGGTAAAGCATGGTAAAAAATGGCTTGGAGCAAAGACTTCAAGACAAAATAGAGCATCCAGCCCTGGGAGTGTCTATTCCATGAGGTGTAGATGTGTTATTCAAATTCCTGTATACAGGGAAATTCCTGAGACCATCAGCATATGCCAAAGATGAGATAAAGGCTCAGAAAAGATAGAGAAGAACCCATGTTTTTGTGTAAGACTGATTTCTTTAGCAGGGCTAGATTCTGAAAGAGAACATATCAGAGATAACAAAATAAAATATGAAAATGTACAGCATGCAACAATAAAGACAAAAGTATGAAATGATGTTCCCTCCAAAAGAAGAAGATAAAACATCAGAAACAATCGAGAAAAAAGGTAAGACTTCAGACATGCAAAAGACTTTAAAAAATAGTCTTCAAAATGCTCAAAACAAGCAGAAAAAACTACAGGATATCAAGAAATGGATTAATAAAAGGAGAAGGGACCAAACAGAAATGCTGGATTTGATCACCACAATAGCAAAATAATAATATAATAAGGTAAGAGGATAAAATAAAATTGTGGCTTCTAATAATATGGTATCTCGTGAGACAGACTTTCAAAAATGAAGGAGAAATTAATATGACATTCTCATATTAAAACAAGCAAACTCAAAAATAAAAAAGCTGAGGGAGTTCGTCACCACTAGTTTGTAGCTGCCTTACAATGTTAAGTGAGTTCTTCATATAGAAGTGAAAGGACACTCGACAGTGGTCAAACTACATTAAAAAAAAATTAAGATCTCTGGTAAAGATAAGCTTTTTTTGTAATCATAAACCACAGTAATAATGTATTGAATTTTTGGTATACAAATTCTAAAATTCAAGTGCATAAAAGAAATGATAAATCTGTGGTTTTGTATACGCAATTTATGAAGATATTATATTTAACAATTACAAGAAAAAGAGGGGTTACAGAGAGGTAAATGGACATTATTTGTGTACAGGGACTATGGTTAACATATAATGATGATAATATTGGTTTATCAATTGTAACAAAGGTACCACACTCACATAAAATATTGATGATAAGGAAATCTGCATTTGATTTTGTAAATAGGTGTATGGGAACTCTGTTCTTTCTGCATGTTTTTTCTGTAAACCATAATTGCTCTAATTAAAAATATAGCTGCTTCTGGACAAAGAATAACACTATATAAAAAGGGGGGGCAATTAAAGAAAAAGACTATAGTTTTATTTATGTGTTCACCTTACAGCAGAGCCACAAAATATATGAAACAAATATTGACAGGTTTGAAAGGAGAAATAGATGGTTGTTCAGTGATAGTAGAATTCAATACACCATAGTTAATAATGTAGCAGCCATCTGGACAGGAAATCAATAAGGAGAGAGAAATGTATAATGTTAATAATAGTAAAAACTGGAGGTGGGGGATATAGAATTCTCTCTTTTCTGCAGGATTTTTCTGTAAACCGACAGCTGCTCTACTAATAACTTGAATATAATGAAATCAACTACAAAAACTGGTGCTAATGGTAAAATTTCAAATTCAATTGAAAAACAAATTTGAGAAAAACTTGTATCCTAAACATGAGTTTCAGAACTCTCTAATACTTAAAGATCTGTCTGAGAGGATTGTTGGTGATATTAATAAAGGTGGTTTATTTTGGAATTGTAAAATGAAATTTCATATTTGTCATATCTGAATCATTTTGTGAACAAATATTTTCCAGATGAACACTACTTGATGTTAAAAAATTATGGTGAAGAAACACATGAAAAAGTGCTCAACATTACTAGCAATTAGAGAAATACAAATCAAAACTACAATGAGATATCATTTCACACCTATTAGACTGACTGCTATTAAAACATTGGAAAACTGTAAATGTTGGAGAGCATGTGGAAAGATAGTAATTTAGAATGGTACAACCACTGTGAAAGACCTTGGCAGTTCTTAAGGAAGTTGAATATAGACTTGCCAGGGGACCTGGTAATACCATTGCTCAGAATATACCCAGAAGAACTGAGAGTAGTGACATGAATAGTAACACACAGGTGTTAATAGCAGCATTATTCACAATAGCCAAAAGTAGGAAACAACCCAAACAACCCAAGAGTCCATCAACTGCTGAATGGACAAACAAAGTGAATTGTGGAGTATACACATGATGGGATATTTTGTAACAATAAGAAGAAATGAAGTCATGAAACATATGAAAACATGGATGAACCTGGAGGACATTATGTTGAGTAAAGCATCCAGACACAAAAGGACCAATACTGTATGACTGCACTCTTATGAACTAAATATATTATGTGAAATATAAAAATATTACATGAAATATGAATATGGGTAGAATTGCATATATAAGGCCATTTTTCCTGAAACTGAACAAATGTAAGTTAATACTCTGAAATGTTAATATCAGACAAAAAAAAAAAAACAAAAACCCAAAAACTTATGCTAAGGGAAGGAGACCAGACCCAGAGTAGTATTGCATGATTGCATTTATATAAGTTATAAATATAAATCAATTTACAAAGATGAACTGAGATTAGCAGTTATATAGGTCTGAGCAGAAAATACTAAGGTGTGTGGAATCTTTCTTTTTGGAGTAATGAAATTGTTCTAAAATATTTGAGATGATGAATGTACAACATTCTCATTATACTACAATCCATTGATTACACAGTTTTGATTGAAAAGCCAGAAACCACCACTATATACAGTGGGGGAAGCATAGAGAGATTGAGAGTTCAGGAATTTTATTGTTTGTTTTTTGTTTGTTATTATTATTACCATTATTATTGAAATAATGAAAATGCTCTCATAAATGATTGAAATGATGAATGCACAACTATGTGATTATACCAAATACATTGATTGTATAGTTCAGATGAATTGTATGTTTTATTAATATGTATCAATAAAATTGAATTGGTACAATGATTTATTATTTTGAAATTTTAAATAATTGTATGCATATATCAGTTTTAATTTCTAATATAATTTTCCATAGACACAAACAACAGAATTATACATTACTTAGGAATTTCTATAATTTCTAGAATACAAAGAATCCCTGAAACTAAGAAACATGAGAAAAGATGATTTATGAAAACTATATTAATGTTTTGCCATATTTCAAGGAACTTTAAGTAATATATCTCTTGCATGTATTTTTTCCTACCATTACCCTCTTCTGGGTGGTATATTTCATGAAAGTATTATTATGGATGTATTAGAGGTCTGGCCATCATATTCCTTCATATTCATCTCCAGATTGCAAACCTGCCAAGTTATTCTATGTATTTTGTTTCACTCTAAATATTCTTGCCATACCAGGGATTTTTTCCAACCTTTAAGAAAATAAGCAATCCTTCAGATACGTGCTTTTTTGCCCCCCCCCCAAAAAAAAATATATATAAAGGCTAAGAACATGGAATGATTCGAAAGTTGGTAAAGTTCTACTTGGGCTTTGTGAAACCCTTTCTGAGACTACTTGGCTCCGACTAAACAAAACATGTTCTGTACTAAATCAAAGGTAATTTCTACTTTCATAGATTTGACTTCTTATTTCTACTCACCACACACTCTACAGATTTTCAAATCTGTGGTGATAAGTTGTAAGGTATATTTTTGAGCCTCCATTTCTAAGACTTTCCTTAGTGCATCTAGTCTCTCATACTTTGATACTCTCCTGATTGACAGCAATAAATAATCATTTTCAGAATAAATACAAATGGGCTACTTTCCTACAACCTACTTGTAAGAGAAGCAACTCAGACTCAGAGTGTACCTAACATTATTTTTATATACCATCTCCGACAATCTCTTCCAAGAATTTTTGTATGACCCTCACTATATGCCACAAAACCTTTTATTTGCTTTCTTTTAATAATCCATACTAAAATGAATCAAAAATTTTTAAAATTTAATAACTACTTGTCAATTTTTGTTTGTTTTCCTGATTGTTGATCATTTAAATAGTATATGGACTTTCCTTCAGGCAATAATGTTATTCTAAACCCTTAAAATATAATTTTATTGGAACTGCATGATTTTATGCATGTATTGTAATATTAATAAATTATATTTATGATCTGAAAAAATTGGAAATATATTGAAACCCCAGTAACTATGAAATATTTGGAATACTTTTCTTTTGTTAAGATTAACAACAAAAACTTTGCTAGTAAGCACTATTATAAATTGAACTCAACTCAAGAGTATAGTGAAAAATTCCTCCTCATTCAGGTTTTGAAAGAAAATTGGTTCCTCTAGATGGTGAAATCACCAATTCCCCATGTCTGCTGAGACATATAATGCATAATTGTTCATACTAAATAATAACCATGTCTATAAAGAATCTAGAAACACAATTCATCCAATGATTATGGGTAAAAGTGAATTTCTCAGAGAAGTGATACCATGAAATTTATTCAGGGCAGAATGAGGCAATATCACAGATTTTCTAAAATCTTTGCAATTGTGCAAAAGAAATATTCATATTATAGAAGATAAAAATGTTTCCTCATTTTTCAGGTATACATGTATACCTTAATTCATGAGTTTCTTTAAGACACCTAATGAAAAATGCAATGACATAGCTGTAATATGAACAGTATTGTTAGCATACTTAATTATTTCTATCATATTATAATTGGTACTTCTAGAAAATAAAAATTTCTATTTCTGGTTTATTATACATGATTAGTTTTTTAAAATATCACCAGATAATATGTATGTGATACATAGGCTGTATTCCAAATACTAAAATATAATAATACAGAAATTACCAAGAAATTGAACTACTGCAAACACTATGTATTAAATATTTCTTGAACTAGGTTATAAAGGATAGCTTAAAAATTCAGAGGCAACAGTGTGTTATAGCAATTCATAGAAATCAATCCTCATAATCAAAACAGTCTTTCAAATATTTATGAATTTTTAGAGATATCCAGTGAAGTTTTTACTATGAACAATTTCTTATATTTATTTAGAACATATTAAAAACTAGATACACTGTTTGTAGATTTTCAATATGCTTTTATATTTCATGTATTTAACAATTGATGAAGAATAGATAGCCCACTCATTTTTTCCACATTTGAAGATTGTGAAGTAAATATTTTCTAAATATCCCTGAGGTAAAAAGGAGTAGGGATATCCCATGCACTCTCTCTCTTCCTCTTACGCCCAAGGCTATAATGATGCACTCTGAAATATAAGATATATAGTAAACTTAACCTAGAGAAACTTTAGAATTTTATAGAACAAATGGGAAGATGCAGCATGGAGGATAGGAATGAGACTTCTAAAGATCAATAAGCATGTGTGGTTTGATTAACAAAATTAAAAGATAATCTGGAATTTGGGTTATATCTAATAACTATCCATTAGGAAAATAATGTCAAATTAATTACTGAGTATTGTTTTTGCTATTTAATAAAACCTTTACTAAAGAAATTTATCGTCTTCATAAAATCTAGGAAAGAAGAAATATGCATAATGAAATTATTATAGTAAAATTATTTACATAAATATTTTTCAAAAATCCTACAAATTCATAAGAATATAATCAATGAGAGTAAATCAACACCATTAATATTATTACACACATAATATGCTTGTCAAATTGTATGCTACTTAGTAATTACAAATGAAGTATAAAAATAAATATAAAATATATGCATATACCTAATATAAATATGTAAAATTATTTATATATTAAAATATATTTCTTACATTTTATTATTATTTGTTTCCATTTAATTTTTCCAAATATAAAATTAAGTACTTCTCAATTGAATTCCTCAAGATAATTAACTTTAGATTTCAAAATATAATTAATACTGAAATAAGATTTATTTATGATAAGGTATTCTACAAGAAATACTCAAGTAAAATAGTTGTGATTACCATAGTTATTTAGAATAAACAGATTTCTGTAAAGTCTAGGAAATCATATAGGCAATCTGTCTTGACAGAAAGATAGCTCTTCCTTAAATATTGGAATTGATGCCTGATGGAAGGAAGAATGTTTTGAGGAAGACTAATAATCAAGTGGGAAGTTTTTGTGGGGTACTGAGTGAAGATAAGAAAGTAAACTAGAGAGACAGCAAGGGAACACTGGTACATACCACAATGTAAAATTGGAATCAGTTAGGTATTAAGAGAATCTATTTTCTGGCATCATTGCTGCAAAGGATGACAGAAAGTACTCAAAGTCTGAAAGGAAGAAAAAAAGGATAAGTCATAATCCATCTGGTATCCTTTGGATTAAATCTATTCTGAGAAGAACCTCAGAACCATTCATTAACTGTATAACAGAAACCAATGTTTATTCAGCTAGCCAAAGACAGAGCTATCAGCAATCATACTAGTCACCTGGTACATGAAGAGTATAGCTGTTCAGTGCTCAAACAAAAGGGCTGATGCAGAGACTCCCTTACTCAGCATATCTGAAATTACAATTTGTTAATGAATAAAATGGGAAAATAATTATTGGATGTCTCCTGACAGAGTTGAAAAAGATAATTTATTAAAACACTGTAAATAGGGCTCAGAACTGAAAGGATTATGGGCCTTGTATTCAATTTAAATAATTTGATATCTTAAATTATTTGATCCTATAAATGTTGAAATCAACATATAAGAGCAGAGTTGGAAAAGAAAGTGAAAAAAAAATGATTTGAATTCATTGATTTAAAATTACTGGCTTTTGAATTTCTCAGGAGAAGCCATATGTAGATACAAGTAATGGAATTTTATTTGTTTAATGATGTGGATTATCTCCATTTTATTTTTGTATATTCTTATTTTATATTTTTAATACAGAAAAATGGCAATATATTATGAGAAATGGACAATCTCACTATATTCACTGAATTCCTACTCATGGATATCTCAACCTCACGAGACCTCCAAATCCTGCAAGGTCTGCCATTCTTTTTAATTTATATGGGAGCTTTGACTGGTTATCTTCTGTTACTGTCATTCTGACAGACTCAAAATTGCACTCTCCAATGTACTTTTTGATAGGCAACTTGTCTCTTATTGATCTTTGCTATATTTTAGTTACTGTTCCCAAAATAATTGTGAATTCTCTGACACGTAGCAAATTGATTTTGCTCCCAGCATGTGCTGCTCAGATTTTCATGACTATCTTGCTTTTATTCACAGAGTTGGCCTTCCTTGAGGTGATATCCTATGATCACTATGTTGCCATTTGCCACCCTCTGCCCTATGGGCTCACCATCACCCTGCGTCTGTGCACACAGGGAGCTGGTGGCTCATGGGCAATTGGGTTGATCTATTCTGCCATCCACACAGATGTCACATTCAGGTTTCCCTTCACAGAATCCAATGTGATCAACCAATATTTCTGTGACATACCTTAAATTTTGAGGATCTCTTCTACAGACGTTCAGTTTTCTGAGCTTAGCTATAAGTGCTTATATTCCTGCAGTATGTTCTGCTTTTTTCCTTAGGTCCTATATTGAAATATTGTCAATGGTGCTTAATATGTGTTCTGTGGAAGCCCATAACGAAGCTCTATCCACTTGTACTCCACACTTGGTAATTGTCATTTTCTTTACAGTTTCTGGGTTAATTGTTGTCTTTGGTCCTGTTAAAAATAAAACATCTCTCAGTAATCTTCTCACAGCCATGTTCTACACCATGGTCCCACTGTCCATAAACCCTATCATCTACAGCCTGAGAAATAAAAAAATCAAAACTGCTCTACGCAGAATGTTCCACAGATATTTTGTTTTTGTTTGTTTGTTTGTTTGTTTGTTTTAAGATTTTATTTATTTATTCATTTATCCCCCCCTTGCTGCTTGTGCTCCCTGGGTCAGCTAACCACGCCGTGCAGGCGGGCTTGCCTTCACCAGGAGGCCCCGGGAACCGAACCCGGGGCCTCCCATATGGTAAACGGGAGCCCTACTGATTGAGCCACAGCCGCTTCCCTCCACAGATATTTTGAACTTCCAAGCAAGTTTATCTTGATTTAAAAAATTCTGAAAAATGATGGAATGACGTCTACTTCATATATGATATGTTCTTAAATTTCATTATATCACAATTAATTATCCAGATTTTTCTGTATAACCTTTCACTTTTTACATACATGATAATGAGCTATGGACCTGTGTCCTTATTTTCAAACCTATGCATTTGCATAATTCACACAATTTTCAGGAAAATATCATATAAACAATATCTAATTTCCTGCAAGCAAAATCCAATTCCAATTGTTGCTACATCTCACACCATTGTGTAACAACGTTATCATCATATATAAAGATTAAGTGATCTAAGCATAGTATGTGCCATTTCAGCCAAATCACAGGCAAAGAGAAAAAGCTTACAAGGTATATGCTTTATTGAGGCATAGGATTTTATGTCTACATTTCAATGAGAGAAGCTTCTTTAATGGGGATCTCAGTATTGGCTCTATTTTGTTTCTTTAATTCTGCAATTGAGTCAAAATTCTAAACACTTTAATACTTAGTGCAGACATTTGTAGGCAAGCGAATACAACGAGAACAATTTCAATTGTATTATCAAATTCAAAACAATCCATATTCTCTTCCAGGGCATCGGAATCTTGTGCAATGTAGTTCTCTCCAACACGTATGCACTTATTAAGATACTCACCCATGGTCATCTTCTCCATATGATATCATAATTTGTTTTTAGCTAAAAATCATCCTAAAATCATTCAAAATAATCTTAAAATATGAAAAATATTTTCCTGAAAATTGTGTGAATAATGCAAATGCATAGGTTTGAAAATAAGGACACAGATATGAAAACATATACTCTCTACATGGAAATAGTTTTATTCATTTGCACTTATTGCAGTCACTTTATCAATAAAACCCTATTTTGTTCCTAATATTGGTAATTGTTTTCATTCTCTTTATTCCTGATATTCAAAGTAGAAATATATGAAGTTGATTTTCTTTTCAAATAACCATTTTTGCTTTTGTTACAATTTCCTTTTGTTTATTTTCAATTTACTTGACTTTTATTATTTATTATATTCTTCCATCCATTTAATTTTGGGTCATTTTGGTCTTCTTTTTTTTTTGGGGGGGGGGGTTTCTTGAATTAAAACTGTAGGGCATTGTTTTTAGACTTTTCTCTTTTTCTAGTGTAAGAAAAAACAGTAAGTTTAAAACATCATTTTAAACTTCTCTATGTGCCCTGTTTTATTTCTATTCCATCATTCTTTATTTTGTATTTTCTTTATCATTAAATTTAAAATACTTTTAAAAACTCTTCTTATATATTTTTTATTGACAAATTGTTTAAATATGTGCTGTTTGATTTCCAAAATTTTAGTTATGTTTGATATTTAACTTAATCCATTGTGGTAGAGAACATATTTTTTATAATTAAGGCTTCTAAGTTCTTGGAGTCTTTTTAATGGCTCAGTATCATTCATTCTGTTATACTGCTATGGGAAATGATAATTAAAACCATTATAATATTCTTCTACACAACTCCAGAATTTCAGATGCTGTCTCCACATGTCAATTCTGCATGTTCACTGTTATATAACATTGCTTCTGACATGAATACTTTTATAATATCACAAATCACAATAAATCCACAGTTACCAGTCAGTCCTATTATATAAGAAAGGAGTATTTAGCATCATTAGATTTATTAGACACACACAAAAGAAAACCATTTACACAAAAGAAAATCATTTAAATAACTGCATACACAAATGAAAAATATTTCTTTTACATAGAAATAAGAGGCTGTTATAGAATCCTTCAATTCAATAAACTCAGAGGGATATGTGAAGATCACATATATATGATCATATAAACAATATATATGTACCTAACACACACACAAACACATGCATACATATGAAGGAAAAACAGGATGCAATAAAAAAAGAGTAGTGAGAATAATAAATTCTTCAGACCTTATATATATTATGGCTGAAATAATTCAAAAGCAGAAGAGGAAATTTTTGTACATAAAACCTAAACTAAGACATACAAACATCACAATTTAGAAAGGAGAAGAAAATAGATAAATGCCAAAGAGGACTGATTTGATAGAACTAATACATGGAAACAATACGGAAACAGAGAAAAGGAGGGAAATATATTATAAAATAACTATTACTAAGGGAATGTGGAAATCATTCTTTTCAAATGAGATGCAGGGGATTAAATATGTACATACTTAATCATGATATTTAAAAGCAGAAAAATAAAGTGAATTCTTAAAGAGAAGATCTTAATCTGGCAAATATGAATGAGATTAGGAGGACAAAAAAGGCAGAAATATCTATTTAAGTACTCACTTGAATTTTCTTAAGATACTACATGAATTAGGCAACTATGTGAGATACACTTCAAAAGAACACTGAAGGAAGAGTTAGCATGACTACTGTACTTGGGGCATATAATGTTCACATTACAAGTTAGCAAGGATGAGAGGAAGCTGTAAAAAGATTGTTGGTTAAAGGATTTTGATAGAGGAAGATATGTTCAATATGTTAGGTATTTAAAATAAGTTAGCATGTAAGTAAAAATTCCACAAAAATATTGTAGATAAAAAAGAGATAAAATATATTAACCAAGTTATTTATCTCAGAAATATATGTGGTTTAAAATTAGAAAATTAATTGTTGTAAAACCATAGATAACTTAAAGGAAAAATATTATAGGATTACTGCCAGGGAGACACAAAACCTTTTAAATACTTCAGTTTAGACAATGCTTTTACAAACTTCCTATAACCAGCCATAATCACATAAATTAGGTAGTTTACCTTTAAATAAGCTTATTAAATTACAACTAGAAACCAAAGAAATTTATTTTAGCCATTTAAGTTTCGTCTTACATTCTTCATTCTGTTCTGTGAAAACTAGTCATTTCACTTTAGGATAGATATACATTTCCTACTTTAACTTAATTTCATTAAGCATGCACTTACAATTTTTATCTTAGTGATTGAATACATATAATGTTAATTTATTTTGTTAGTATCCTGTCACTAGGAAGATTACACTCAAGCTAAATAAAACTGAAATCCTTATTGTTTATGCAAAAATGTTCTTTTAACTTCCATCACAGTATGCTAAAACCTCTTTCCTTTAATAAAATTTTAAAATTGTGGATAACCTCAAAAGTGTACTGGCTGTGGGTTTCTGGAACAATTATAAATGTTTAATTTGTTTTAATAATTTAGAAAATATCTTTCCATGTATTTCAAGGACGTTTTCTTTTCTGACTGAAATTTGGTAAGTGGATTATTTACTACCCTCATTTTAAAGCTTTTAAAATATTTAAATTGGGGAATTATAGGACAAACTATAATTTTTAATTCCCTGGTTGAGAAGATAGAGTTTTAAATTAAGCTTTGATTCCCCTGTCTTATCACACCTATACCTTGCCTACAAAAAAAAACACTTTGAAAAAGCAATACTAAAAATAAATTATCTTATTTCAAGCTTCAGAAAATTTAATATATGCCTGATATAAGCATAATTTGTAAGGAAGTAGACAAAAACCCAGCAGTCACTACCTCTCAGAAACAACATTAGGCAAGGAAAGGAAAGTGAAATGTATGAGAGTTCAAAAACAAGTAAGATGTCTGTTCGTGTCACTGCTCTCAGTTCTTCTGGGTATATACCCAGTAGTGGTATTAAAGGGTTATGTGGTAAGTCTATATTCAACTTCTTTAGGAACTGTCAAACAGTCCTCCATAGTGGTTGTACCATCCTGCTTTCCCACCAACAATGAAGAAGTGTTCCTTTCCCTCCACATCCTCTCCAACACTTGTAGTTCTCTGTCTTTTTAATAGTGGCCATTCTGATAGGTGTGAAATGATATCTCATTGTAGTTTTGATTTGCATTTCCATAATCATGAGTGATGTTGAGCATTTCTTCATGTGTTTTTATGAACCTAATATATTGTGTAATATATTGAGTCAAAAAAAAATTTATACGTATCCATTACATTTAATTGAGAAATGTATATATTTAGGCAGTGGCCACCAGTGGTTCTGAGGGGAGAGAGATGAAAGAATAAGTGTAACCTTGGGCATTTGGAAGACATTGGAATTGTTCTGAAATACATTGCAATGATGAATACAAGGCATTTTTCATTTTGTCAAAAGTTATAAAATTGGGCAGTACAAATATATACTAGAATGTAAAATATAGACAATGGTTAGTAGCAATGCTTCAATATGTTTTCCTTGATCATAGCAACTCTTCTACACTAATGAAAGATTTTAATGCAGAAAAGTATAAGCAGAGAGGAGGTGGGATATATGGGAATCCTGTTTTTGATATAACATTTATGTAATCTAAAGCTTCTTTAAAATTAAAAATATAAATACATGTGAAAATAATACAAGAAAAAATTGAAGCCAATATGCCTTGAAATTACATTTTCAAAGAGTTAAAATATTTTTTAAAAACTGTAAATCAAGGGTGTTGTATATAGAAAAAAAAATCTATCTTTTAAAGATAAACACAATTTACATTTAACCACTGACATATAAATTCTTGAAAGTCATAAGTCTTCTCATTGCAACAATAATAACTTGAACAATTATAAATCACTGACTACTTCATTAAGAGCTGTGGTTTTGGAACTAATTGCCATCACAATGTATGGGGAGACAGTATAATACAGAGAATCATGTCTCATATTGATAATATGGAACAGAAAACAAGGAGTCATGAACTGGTAGGAATATTTACATGATGATTTAAAATGTGGGATTTGGAAGTTGTCCTGAGTACCGTTGTGGCAGCGGATTTAGGCCATTTTAAATCAGCACACACCACTCAGAACTGTGTGGGAGAGAGTGTGGTCTACGATGTGAACTGTGGTCTATGGTTGATGGCAAGGCCCCAGGATGTGCAAGTCCATTGAGGGTGGTGGGCCACACTCGTGGGAGATGTTTGTGTGGGGTGTGGTGGGAGGTTTGGGAGGTGGGCAACATGGGAATCCCAGGGGGTTCTGTGTAATATTTTCGGTAATCTAAGCACTTCTTAAAATATATATATATAAAACTCATTGAGTAAAAAAAAAAAAAATCAAATATGTGGTGATTTAAAATACATTAAAGTTGTGATTTCAGAAATGGTGTAAATTTAATAGTAATAAAAACAACTATTAAAAATTCCAACCATCAAGATAAACACTTAAAAAAAAAAGTGCTTTAGCTGAATGTGGAATAGCTTGGGTCTGACAGGTGTGGAGGATGCATTTGGGATTTCCTATTCTTGTATGAATATTACATACAGGAATTCCCCATGTTCTCTCAGTGAAAATCTGAGGACCATTGTGAAATCCACCCAGATTTTTCTCCATAAAAATGGTCAAATCCAAGGAAAAAATCAACAACAAAAACATAAGAACCAAAATTAAAAAGTTTATTAGAGATTTTTCCTACAGAATGAAATGAACTTTACCAAATTCCACCATTGCTAGCCTTCGTGTCATACTTAAAGTGTTAAAAAATCTGAACACTTGGAAAGACTGAAATGTCAAAATAAAATTATAGAATTTTTTCCTCTTCCACTCAATATCTAATTAACATGGCTTCAATATGGTAACATTAGGTTACTGCTGAGCTATCTGCAAAAAACAAATTTTATCTCAAAATTCTTTGAAATTTCAAAGACATAGGATGCCGCTTTGTTTCCGGGCCTGAGGGTGATCAGCCCTGCTGCAGCCCGGGGAGCGACACGAGCTAGTTGTGGGCCGTCCGGCGTGCACTCCGGAACGGCGGGGGGGTGAAGAAGTTGTCAGGAGAGCGCAGGCCCGGCTCCCTGGTCTTCACGGGGGTTAAGGAGAATTTGTCACAGGGTCACCGTTGTTTGGTGCCCTGTGGTCTCCCTGACAGTACTAAATGAAGAGACACCACTCACTTGCTTGCTGGAAGGTAAGACCTTGATTCAGGGAGAGCTGCACAGTTTTATAGGCAGAGTTGGGCGGGGGTGAGCGTGTTGTCTTCTGATAGGGCGAAGCTGTTGCTGGGCGTGGAGGGAAGATTTGGGAGGGAGGGGGGAGGCTAGAGGAGAAGGCCAACATGTCCAAATAAGGTTATGGCTGTGAGGGAATGCTGTGATAGGCTGAGAGAAATGGGGAAGTTGGGTCCGGGAAGAAGGTGGGGCGTAGTGCCCCGCAAACGCCTGAGGCAAGGTTTGGCTTGGGTAAACATTACCTCAATAGGAGACAGAAATGAGAAAATTATAGTAATTTGAAGCCATGGGTAAAAACAGCTATGGCAAAGATTAAATATAAGCAATTTCCAAGAAAGATTAATATAACACTCCACAATAAAGGTCTATTTAACTCAGTAGCTATTACCCAATATATCATCAATGGTTTTTGGCTTTGTTTGCCAAATCTGCTTGACAATAATACACATTTTGTTGGCTTAAAAACAGGAATTTATCATCTCAAAGTTTTAGAGAACAAAGTCTCAATCAAAAGGGTCAATAAAAGTATTCTGATTTGCCACAATCCTTGGTATTCCTTGGCTTAGTTCTCTCTCCCATCCCATGACAATCTCTGTACCTTTGTGTCTTATTTTCTGTTGTCCACTTAATTTCACCCTTTCTTTATAAGGAGTCTACTAATGTGTATTAAGACCCAGAATGATTCATTTGGATAAATGAGTATGAACTTTGAAGATCCTATTCACAAATGAGCCTACACCTTGACTCAAATTAACATCTTACACATTAAAAAAATACTAATAACAAATGGGTTCATAAACACCAGAGCACATATTAAGATGAAAGGCATGTCTGTTTTGGGGGTGTATTCAATGTACCACAGTTCACTCTCTGGACTCCAAAGTGACATTCTTTTCCCACATGTAAAATACATTCTCCTTCTCCAAACAGCAAAAATATTAAGTCATTTCAGTCACAATTCTGAGTCCAAAGTGTCCTTAAAATTGGTTAGAGGATTGGTCTACCTTTAGGCAAAATTCTTCTCATCTGTGAATTTATGAAATCTAGAAAACAAGTTATTTGCTTCCAGTGTGCAATGGTACAACACACAGGAGGCACATTCCCTTCACAGATAGGAAGATTGTGGAAGTAAAATGTTTAATTGATCCCAAGTAAAAATGAAACACAGCAGTCCAAATTCCATTAAACTATAATGTCTGGAAATCACTGGAAAAATATAGTTTGTTCACAAGGCTTTGGTGACAGAGAGCCTCACCCTTTCCAAGATCTTGGACTTTAAACCTGCTCTTCCCTACCCTCTCTAAGAACCAAGGTGGCAGACAATATCTCCCCAAACTGGGTCATAGGACTCACAAGCTCTGAGCACCAGGGTGGAAGGACCTCTCTTCTTCTAGACCTACTATATCCCTTCTGACCAATATGCTGCTTCCATTATTCTGTCCTTGTAATGTTTTTTCCTTCTTTTTTGGTCCATCTCTGTCCCTTTCAGTCCAGTCTGGCAGTACTTCTCATAAAAATTAGAAGATGGCATCTAGAACTTTCATAGCCAGAGAGGAAACATCAATGTCTGGCTTCAAGGAAGCAAAGGACAGGGAAACACTCTTGTTAGGGGCTAATGCAGCTGGATATTTTATGTTGAGGTCAATGTTAATTGTCATTCTATAAATGGTAGTACCTTTAAGGTTTATGCTAAATCTACTCTTCCTGTGCTCTATAATGGGAAAATCAATGCCTAGATAACAGTGAAACTGTTTACAACATAGTTTATTGAATATTTTAAGCCTATTGGTGATGCCTACTGCTCAGTAAAAAAATATATATATATATATATATATATATATTCCTTGTGAAAATAGTTATCATTGATAATGCCTACTTGGTACCAAATAGACCTGACAGAGATATACAATGAGATTAATATTTTCATGTCTGCTAACACAACATCCATTCTGCAGCCCATGGATCAAGAAATACCTTCAACCTTCTTTTGTAAGGCTATAGCTGCCACAGATAGTGACTTTACTGATGATTCTGGACAATGTAAATTGAAAAATTTTGGAAATATTTCACCTTTACAGAGGCCATGGAGAACATCTGATTTATTCAAGAACAAATATCAATATTAACATGAATTTGTAAGAAATTGATTCCAATGCTCATGGATTAACTTTGAGGGGTTCAATATTTCAATGGAAGAAGTAACTAGAGATGTGACAGAAACAGAAAGAGACATAGAATTTTAAGGGTATCATGGAGATATGACTGAATTCCTGCAATCTCATAAAGTCCACACATTTGCTTCTAATGGATGAGAAAAGAATATAGTTTATTGAGCAGCAATATATTCCTGGTGAAGATGATGTAAACATTATTGAAATTGCAACAAAGAATTTAGAGTATTACATAAATTTAGTTAATAAAAAAACAACAAGTTTTAAGAGAATTGACGTCAATTATGAAGGAAAGTGTACTGTGGGTAAAATGCTATCAATTGACATTGTATTCTACAGAGAAATCTTTTGAGAAGAGTCAAACAATACAGCAAAATTCATTGTTTCCTTTTTTAAGAAACTGCCTCAACCACCCCAACCTTCAGCAACCACCACCCTGATCAGTCTGTAGCAATCAACATTGAGGAAAAACCTTCTACCAGTAAAAATAGCATGACTTGAAATGCTTAGATGATAGTTAGCATATTTTAGCAATACAGACATTTTTAATTAAGGTCTGTGCATTGTTTTTCAGACAGAGAGCTACTGCACACTTAAGTGACTATAGTACAGTGTAAACATTTTTATAGTACCTGGGAAACCAAAGGGAATATAGTGTGATGTTCACTTTATTGTGGTAGTCTGGAGCTGAACCTGCAATATTTCTGAGGAATATCTGTAGATTTAGTAGCTAATAAAAACTGAAAATCACATCATTTCTCTAGAAGCTGGTTAAGAAATCCATCAATTCCAATAATAATTCCTTTTTTTCCTACAAAGAAGAAATATGAAAGTATTTATTGTAATTATTTAATAAACATTTCTTGGAGTTCACATCTATCCTGGAAGTACACTAGTCAAGGCCTTTTATGTTTCTCAATCTAAATCAATGGGCATTCCTCAGGTCACATTTGTACAAATTTCATTATTTTAAAATTATTCTCATGACCCCTAAGTCCCCCATGTTCTTCTGCATATAGATCAATGGGTTTTGTCTGTCTTTTACAAGAAGTCATTTGGAACACCACAGGGAGCACAAAGCATAGGAAGCTACAAAGACCATGAATTTTAGTAACAGAATAAGGTAATTCAAGAAGATTGTATACCTCTACTGGGAATGGTCCTAATATACCAGCGCAAAAAATGGAAATTTACAGGAAAAAATTGATTAGTGAGCCAAGACCTACAGAATGGAAGTGGAAATACAGGAAAATAGCAATAAGACATAAAACTAAGAAGGATTTCAACACTATACATGTCCATATTTTTATAGTCAAGATAATTAAAATGTCAACATACATAAAGCTTCAGTACCCCTTTGTGGTACAGATACAAGAATGTCCTTCTATGAACTAGAACAAATGTACATCCCTATGGCAAGATGGTAAGAATGTGGAGGAGCTGTACATTCAGATATGGTGAATTAGTGTATTCCCATCAGTGCCACTGAATAGAGAACGGTGATAGGTAAAAGGAAGAAAGTGTTCTTTTAGCCATATTGGGAAAATCAAGAAATAAAAGATCTATTCCAAAAATTTAATTTTCTCTCTTCATGTTTTAAATCATAATATCAAAGCAGATAATATGTAAAAATGCCATTTAATAAAATAGTCTCTCATTTAAGACAAAAAATAATATTTATTATTTTCAATGAAATTTTCTCAAGTCAACTTAGGTGAATATGTCTCTCCATTTTAATACACCGAAGCTGTAATGATCACTTTGACTAATAAGGAAATAAATATAAGTATTTTATTGATTATAGAATTAAAATATTATATGTAAAACAAAGGAAATACTGCATTTAGAATATTTCTCCATTCAAATTATTGCCCTAATTTATAAATATTTTAGTACATATTCTCACAAAACTATCTGAGGGCATTCATATGAGTCATCAATTCAGCATCATAGTTTTGGTAAAATACAGTAAAATTATTTAAAAAATTTCTTTAATGCATTTCTCCATTTTGAATTTAAACAAGCTATATATTGTAGTACAAATTTTATTAAAATTTTTATGGAAGGAATATCACCACTCCTTTGAATGAAATAATTCTTATTTCCTTCTGTAAGTGTAGATGAGATTTTGATATTCCAGAATCAAAGGTATGACAGATAAACAAAAACCTTGAGGATGAGTCAATAAATATAATTTAACATGTATTAATCTAACTTTGACTCAAGAAGCATGTGAAAAATGGTAAATTCAAGCTAAGAAATTTAATTCCAATTTCCTTTTTTTTTTCCACCCAAGGCTTGAGAACTGAAATATAAAATTGGTCACACTAATATGATCAATATTTTGAGTGCATAAATTATAATTATACAAAATTAGTAACATTTTAATATAGCATTTTAAAAATTTATTTTTACTGGGAGGTTCCAGGGATTGAACCCAGGTCCCTCCATATGGGAGACAGATGCTCAACCATTTGAGCCACATCCATTGCCCTAAAATAGTATTATTTTAATATTCTAAATATGTTCTTCACTTCTAGTAACAAATACTCCTTGACACTTAAACAAACTATTTTGATATGATAATATTAAAAAACTGGCTTATATTTTATGTCAAATATAGTGGCAAATAAAGCATGTAACTGAAGGGATAGAATCACCAGGTTATATGCCTTTATAAACCAAGTTGAGAATGGAAACATAAATCTAATAAATTATGTAATTCATATCATAATTATTTTATTCAAAATACAGAAGAACTATTATCCTAAATAGAAAAGTAAATAACAATGACAAGAATATGAAAAGTAAGAAATGCAACTTATGAGATTTTATATGAGTAAATTAGATAAGATATTGGGGCAAATGTGCAAATAGCATTTAAAAAGTTAGAATATTATAGACTTAAGTGGGAAATAGAATATATGTGACCTAATAGATTATTATATGAAGAAATAGAACCAATAAATATACGGGAAAATCAAAAGTATTTTACAAAATAAAATTAGGGAAACAAATGATAACTCCAGTTGGAGTTATCATTTAATTATGTGTGGTTTATATTCAGATCTATTATTGTTTTCACTTATAAATCAAATTCATAAAATTATAAATTTTAACCAGAAACTAGACATATTCTTATAGCTATTAAGAAAATCATTTATTACCTCCAACATAAGAAAAATTTCAACAAATTAAAAAAGAACTACCTGAATAAGTAGTCAAATATATAAATAGGTAATACATCAGTGAGAAAACAAGATGTTCAAAGTAGGTGTATTAGTCAGCCAAAAGGATGCTGATGCAAAGTACCAGAAACCTGTTGGCATTCATAAAGAGTTATTATTTGTGGTAGAAGATTATAAAGCATAAGTTACTTCCCTTACTAAAGTCTGTTGCCATGTTTGGAGAGAGATGACTGTAGGTCTCTGTGAGGATTCAGATTTCCTCTTTCCTCCTAAGGCTCCATCAAACCAGCTCCTTCCATTTTCAGCTGTAAGCTAGAATAAGGCTTGTCTCTCTTCCTGGTGCTTGATTCTTTCTGGTCTCAGATGCTCTGGTCTGTCCACAAGGTCAGCTGTAGACTCTCACGCTCTGTCTCTTCTCTGGGCCTCTGCCATGTCGATGGAGCTGTCTCTTCTGTCTTCTCCTTCTCTGTGCATTTACTTCCTGGGTTCCAGCATTAAAAGTCCAACTCTCTCCTCTGCCCTGTCATTTTCTCTGTGAGTCCCCTTCCACCAAGTGGGCAGATACTCAACATCCTACTGATATGGCTGAATCAAACCCTTAGTCATAATTTAATCAAATAAAAGAGAAACTTCTGAATTTAACACAATCAAAGGGGACACACTCAAAAGAACAGACCAGCTTACAAACATAATCCAATATCTATTTTGCAATTCATAAACAATGCTAAATGTTACAGTAGGAAAATGATTAATTTCTACAGGTATCAAATATATTGTAATACAAGTAAACTTATTAAACCATTATTTAAAAAATATGAAAAATATTGCCAATTGTACACTAACACAATTTTGGTATCACATGGTAGATGTTTTAAAAATTGCTAATCCATTATCATGAACTTTCTTCATTTTCAAATGTTTTAGAATAACAATTTCTTATTTGGGAATTTTCCTTGAATAAATAATTCTGAATATAAAATATAATGTTTGTAAAAATATATTAAACAAAATTCCCTTTATATAAGCAATTTGAAATGACTATTTGGTAGAAATATAATGAGACTTAAAATATATCAACTTGAGATAATTGCAAATACTCAAAAAGTAGATAGAAAACTAAAGATTTCACTTACACACACACACTTGATTAAAAATAAAGGATATTTACAAGAACTATTTGACAACAGTCAAAATATATTCCATGTTTGAAAATTTTTCTTAGGTAAACAATATAAAACAGAAATATAGTTCTGTCTGAGTGTTGTATGATTTCATATTTTACTTGTCTTCCATATATATTGAGGCTTTACTATAATATTTGAAATATCACATACCTCTATAAGAATTTCCTCAGCTATGTAAAATATTCAGGTTGTATATTTCTTTGATTCTCTTCATGAATAGATTAGTAATCAAAATTGTTTTATTATAGTAATTTTCAGAGAATAAACTCTTCAATGTTAGGGCTAAATAGAATCTGCATGCAAGTTGACTTGCAAAGAGCATGAGGTTACTCAACTAATTCCCTTATGCTGTGACTGGTTTTGACCATTTTGTAACAGTTTGAAATTATTTTTGTCATCCCAACAACAGAAAGATTATTTTGTAAACTAATCTATTCTTCTGTATGTCATACCCTTTGATTATATTGGATTCAATTGAGGGACCCTTGACTAAATGACCTGATAGGATTAGGGCTTTGATTTGAACATGTCCATTGGGTTTGACTCATGTTGAGTCCCCACCCCCTTGATGGTCCAATATAAACAGAAACACACTGGTGATAGACATACCAGGAAGAGGAGAGAATTTTGTCACTTTGATCCTGCCATGTGACAGAAAGGATAAGGCTTAAACAACTAAAGCCACAGGGAGAGATGAACCATTTGCCTCATAGCTTACAGCTGACCTTCAGAAGAGTGTGGAGACTGAAGTAGAAAGCCTAGAAACAAATGATCCTGTGCCAGGAGAGAGAGGAAGCCCAGAGAGGAGAGATCAGCAACCATCTTGCTTCAACACATGGCAACTTTGGGAGAAAGCAAGCTTGAGTAGGACTCTTTAGGGCCTTGAAACTGTAAGCTTTTACTCCAAATAAATACCCTTTATAAAAGCCAACAGATTTCACAAACTTTACATCCGCATCCCTTTGGCAGACTAATACACAACTTGTTAGCAGAGGAGTGGGGTACAGTCTGTTGCAATCACAAAAAAATGCTAGAGAAATTTTATAAATAATTACAGTGTTTTTATGGAGGAGTTCTGAGATATTTGATGGGAAAATCCAAGATTGTTTTGCAGAGACTGTTAGTAGGAATATGGAGCCTGAAACTATTTCTGATAAGACCTTAAAAGGAAATGATTAAACTATTACTGGAAACTGGAGGAAAGGTGATCCATGTTTTAAAGTTGCAGAGAACTTAAGATTGACTCTTGATGTCATATGGAAGACATAATTTGAAAATGGTGAGGCTGGACATTTAGCTGAAGAGCTTTCCAAAGTAAACTTGGAGAATACAGTCTGGCTTCTGCTTGCAGCTTATATCAAAATGAAAGAGGAAAAAGATAAGTTTGCAATTGAATTGTTGATCACAAATAAACAAGAATCTGATGCCAGAATTCCAAACCTCTGGAAATTAAGCCCTCAAATAATAGTGCCCCATTTCAGGCATTACTAAATATGGAATTTGTAAATCACAATTGAAAATGCAGTTATCCAGAAAAGACTTGTGGAAAGTCTTACTGTCTGATGACTTGGACCCCTGTTTTCTGCATGCTAAACCAACAAGCTTTTGTAAGATCTATATGAAGAAAACCACTGTCAGGCTGATCGAAATGGGATCTGGAGGGGAGAGGTGGAAGGGAAAACAGCTTTAAGAGGAAAACCATGGAAGCTGAGTTCTGGAACTAAGTCAACTCCTTAGGCCAAGAGAGGGACCCTATCCATGTGTACAGATAGGATGAGTTTGCCATGGCATTTGAAGAGGCTGGCTGCTCCAGCCAGCTGTTCAGAAAGAGTTTTGCTTCCCTAGGCTCTGAGGGAGATGGGTCTGTTCTCTCTAGATTAGGGAAGGCCAGGTTGCCATCTCACACTTCTGGGGAGGTTGGGCCTGTTTACCAGAGATTACGGAGAATTTGCCACAATATCATGGTACTAAGGGTGTTGAGACTATATCCCAGTGATTTTGGAAGTTGTGGCCATCATCCCAATGTTTTTGAGGGTGATGTCTTGAACTTGGCCTACACCCAGGTGCTTGATGAGGGTGGAACCAAGAAAATGGCCATTGGGGAAGTCTGTTGAAAGGGGGGCCACTATAAAGCACCAAGGAGAAGAAACCATATTCTCAAGAATGACTCCCAGACTTTGAAATTTAAATGAGTATGCCCCATAGGATTTTATTTATTTATTTATTTTTTTAGATTTTATTTATTTATTCATTTATCCCCCCCTTGCTGCTTGTGCTCGCTGGGTCAGCTAACCACGCCATGTGGGCAGGCTTGCCTTAACCAGGAGGCCGCGGGAACTGAACCTGGGGCCTCCCATATGGTAAACAGGAGCCCTACTGATTGAGCCACAGCCTCTTCCCAGCCCCCCATAGGATTTTAGAATTCTTTGGGCACCTGTGATGCCCAAATTCTCCTTGTCATAATGAAAATGTTTATCCTAGGTGCCCCATTTGTACATTGGAAAGAGATAACTTCTTTTTTAAGTTTCACAGCTCTACAGCCAGAGGGGACTTTGTCACAAGACCAATTGCATTTCTATAACTGATTATGAAGTGATTTTATACTTAGTATTAATGTTGAAAGGACTTAACGTTTTTTTGGAATATTATAATGCCTTTTGGGATGCAGAGGGTGGAATGTGAAAGTTTGAGAATATTTTTGTGAATCCTAAAATGAGAAAGATGATGTTTGTAAACAAATCTTTTCTTCTGGGTTTGATACCCTTTGATTATATTAGATTAAGTTGAGGGGCCCTTCATTAAATTACCTGTTAAGATTAGGGCTTTGATTCAAAGATGTCCAAAGGGTGTGACTCATGTTGAGTCCCCACCCCCTTGGTGGGCCAATATGAACAGAAACATACCAATTATAGACATACCAGGAAGGGGAGAGAACATTCTCTTTTTGATCCTGCCATGTGACAGAAAGAAGAAGGTTCAAACAGCTAAGGCCCCAGGGAAAGATGAGCCAGTAGCTTTATAGCTTACAGTTGACCTTGGGAAGCCAGCTGAAACTAATACAGGAAGCCCAGAAAGAAATGAGACCTGTGCCAGGAGAAAGATGTAGCCTTGATAGACAAGGCCTATGTCAGCCTACAGCCGAGAAAGAGGAAGTCCAGAGGGGAGACCTCAGCAACCATCTTGCTTCAACACATGGTAAGTGACTTTGGTGAGAATGCAAGCTTGAGTTGGACATTTTAGGGCCTTGTAACTGTAAATTTTTACCCAAATACATACCCTATATAAAAGCAAACAAATTTCTGTACTTTGCCTCAGCACCCCTTTGGCAGATACCACTAAAAGTATTAATTGTACTCAATTCTCTACTAATGCTTACAGCATTAAATATACTTTGTTTCTCTAAGTTTTATAAAATTATTTTTATCATTTTTTCAGTGCTTTTTAATAATAACAGAATTCTGAGTATTTTGTTTAGCATATACAAAGTTATCTATTCCATCTTTCTATCATTTCTATTTCTGAATGATAACACATCTGGTATTCAATATCAACAATGAATACTGTAAAAATCTCTCCATATGCTGAAGAAAACTACTTTAGTCTATACCTCATTATAAATTAAATCATAAAATATTTCACCAGATAGATGAGGGAAACTTGCTCAAATTACTGTCACATTTCAGACTCACATAAAGGATGTGCAGAATACCCTTCCAAAAATGGAAGAAACCCCATTCCTCCCTGTCCCTCCCACAATATCCAAAGTCATTTTGATAATTTAAAAAAATTCCAAGTGAAAGCTACTTTTGAAATTAATTTACCAGATATATGTTGAGAAATGACAACATTTATGACACTTGATTCAAAAGAAGTTACAGATTCCATTCCCAAAGTTTTATAATTTTAACACAACTCCCATACAGCAGATAAAGTTCTTAAATGGGATGGATACAATTTGTAATAGCATCCACCCACATGAGTAATAAAAGAATCCAAGAAGCTTTGATAGGTTTCAGAAATAGTTGATAATCAATAGATACATATAACTGCAAATGACACATTTCTTCCTAAACTTTATAACAAATAAGGGATTAAATTTATAATTATTTCCATCCTAATATAACCTCTTATTGTTCATATCATCATACAGAAGCATTTTTGGATTTTTGCTTCTTCAAATTTCCCTTTTATTAAAGTTCTTTGTCACAAAGTTTATTTAATATGTTATAAGTTTATTTTTTTTTAATTTTCTAAACGATAACTAAATTACATAAATTTTATATAAAAAATATATGGGGATTCTCATATGCCCCATTGCTCACACTTCCCACATTTTCCCACATTAACAACATCCTTCATTGTTGTGGTACATTCATTGAGATTGATGAACACATTTTGGAGCATTGCCACTAAGCATGGAATATAGTTTACATTGAGGTTCACACTGTTAATCACAAAATTCTATAGACCATGGCAAGTTACATAATGGCCTGTATCTGTCACCACCACATCACTCAGGACAACTCCTAAATCCAAAAAATGCCCCATATTACACACATTTTTCACTCTCCCTGCCCTCAGAACCTCCAGTGCCCACTGACTCCACATCAATTGTATAATTTCTTCCAGTGCTAGATTCACAATAATTCTATAATAGAATACCAGTAGGTCTACTTTAGTCCATAGTTCACATACCAATCCTAAGGATTCTAGATGACAATGACCACTCCATTTCCAATTGAAAGTGGGCTTTGATCCCATACAGGCAATGGATGGGACTCACTTGCCTGCAGTTGCAGATTCCTTTGGATCCTTGGTATGATGGTTATCCATCATCTCCTCCTTGTTTCTTGTCCTTGGTGAGTCAAATAAACTAGAGAGTAGGTTCTGCAACTCCCTAGAGATTCAGGGCCCAGCTGGCACATGGATAGCTAAAAGATTTAAGTCTCCTATATGTACACCTACGAACTCCAGCACCAGCCATAGTTTCAAACAGAAAGGACCGTAGAGTTATGCATAGGGAGACCACAACAGAGTTCAACTCTGTCACACTGGGGAGAGCAAATTCCAAAGCAGTATTCACTGGCAAGGTCCCAAACATCTGAGCTATCTGACCTGATTATAGAGTCTGGATTCCTGCACTTGAAAATAAATAGCTTCAAGATCTAGATTGAAAGGAAAATTGTTCACATGAAAAACAAAATTAGATAAATGATTTTAATTGGTTTGTAAATAGGCGTGTTAACTTTATTTTCCCTTTCAAATACATATATAGATTCAGATACCAAATGATTAATAACTGAATAAAACTTTGATTTCTGTGTACATAAAAGATATGCATTCCTATGAATTGCATGACAAAAGAGAAAGAATATCTTAATATTTCAAGATATTAAGATAAACAAATCCCAAGATCAGTGTGCTATATTGAGTAAGATTTCATTGTATCTAAGTTCATAGATAATAATTAGGATATTACAGGGTGCTTATTTTATTGTGCTTAATTATAGTAAGATTTATTTAATCTTAGAAAATTAACATGAGGTTGATTTTATCCAATCATCCCCTCATATAATTGCATGGGATTATAGGGAAGCCATATAATCATATGTGAAAAAAGGAAGTAAATTGCTTAGAAAGGTGATATAAGACAAAATTCAGAGGGACTACACACAATAGTACCATGCCATGTACTTAATATTATATCAGTTACATTTTACTACATAAGTAGGATTGTCTCTTATGGTCATTATCCCCAACACTAATATGTGTTATTCTTTTGTTTGAATTACCATTTTCCTCATTTTCTGTAAAATATTGTATTTAGTAAAACTGTCCCCAAAAGAAAACACCAGTGGCCAAACAAACACTTATTGTGAATTTTAGTAAGAAACATAGTCAACTTGGAATCAAAATTACAGATTTTATTTTATGAATCGGGACACATTTTTCAGTTCTTTATTTTAAGAAAATAGAAGTATAAATACAAAATTAAGATATGACCTTGGAAGGATCCTGTGTAAATAAAAGGCACTTAAAACTTAAGTTTCTTTAACATAAAGGTAAATCATATGTGCTTATTTTTATGTGATTGTTGTGGGGGCTAGTTTAGTATTATGGGGCAGATTGAATGTGATTATGTGAGGTAGAAGGTGGTTCTTACATCTTTGGTGTTATGGTCATATGGTCATAAATGACAGTGCAGTGGCAGCTATGGGTATGATTTTTACTATAAATAAGCAAATTAAACTTTTAGGTCAATCTTCCCTTAGCTGTGCAGTACTAGTGAACAGAACAATTTATTCTAGTTCTATAGTTAAAATACCTCAAGTATTTAGTAAAGATAATTTATTAAAACAGTTATTTAAAGTGTGTATAGATATTTACCTATTTTTTCCTTAAGTGTAAAGTTCTTATGAGTGCTATGATTTCTGCATGTTGTGCAGAACTACCTGGAAGGAAAGCTTCTGCTTCAAGTCATCCTATAAGTTTATAATAACATGCTGAGCTGTCTGATGTCCTTAGTTCATGAAAATGCTTCCATTGGTGAACATTTCTAAGTCTGGGTGATCCAGTGGGTGACCTGTGAGATCAGGTGAGCCGGAGTAGACTTCTTCAATTTTTGGTATGCAGTCATGTATTGGCCCCTATTGATTGTTAGGTAGTAAAGTATAAGGATTTAAAGAAGGATTTAAAAGCCCTGATGAGGGTTCATTTGGGACAAGGTGCATCTGGGACAGGCTTCTAGGGAGTGTGTGAATGATGATTTTGTCATAGTGTGATGTATCATTGAGTGTTGACCCTCATAATGAGCAGGAGGGAGTTGGACTCTCATCCTGGGGAGGCCTGATGTTCTCAAACAGAGAAGCAGGAGTCTCTAGAGAGCATGGGTGGTACCTAATAGGAGAGGACAGACCAGTGTTTCAAGCTCTCAGTGTTGTTGCAAGTAACTATGAATCTTGTCCTTCAAGAAATGAAGCCTGGTGGTCATTGTGGGCCACAAGAGAAGGGGAAGAGAGAAATAGAATAGATGGAACAGGGCATATTTTTTGTGGTGATGAATGTCTTCTACATGATCTTGCAATGATGGATATAGGCCATGTAAAATTTCACCAGAAATTTATCAAAGTGTATTGTCCAAAATGTAAACCATATTATAAATTATTGGCCATAGTTATTACCTATATTTAAATAGTTGTACATCAGTTGTAATAAATGTATCATCCTCATATAAAAAGCTTATTAATATGGGAAGGAAAAAAGGAGAAAGATGTTGGGTAAATGGGAGTCCCCTGCATTCTGTATGTGACTTTACTGTGACCTAAAACTTCTTTGAAGACAAAATGAAAAAAAAAATTCAGACACAAAGGGAATAAATGGTAGAAAAAGTCACTTTCCAGAAAGGACAACAGATCTTGCAGTGATGAAAGGCAAAATGTCAAAAAAATTTTTTTAAATATTTTTGTTATTTTTTATTATCCCAATTTTTATTTTATTTTTAGTTTTTCTGAAATTTTCTGTATTTTATTTCCTAAGTTTAAAACTATTATTATTATTTCATTTTCTTATTAATTGTATTTGAATAATTTATTGGCTTCATTTTTGAAGAAGTTTTGGATCACAGAAGGATTACAGATGTGGCAGGGAAGGACCATTGGTGTGGAGTGTCATTGATGGGAATACATGGGAGAAAATTCACCTGGGCATACGTATAAGGCATATAAATGTGTTCATATCTTCATTAGTTATTGCCACAGTGGGTGGAGATTCACACAATAACCAAAAGAATGATAATTCCCATCCTGGGGAGCTCTGCAACTTTCTCTAATGGATCAGGAACAACCCCCCAAGAACAGGGGCAATGACTAGTAAAGGAGGATGGCCCATTAATGGGCACTTGATATTGATGACTATGTTTATGAGCCTTTGCTCTTGAAATTGAAATTTTAGCCTAGTGTTTTAGGGTATCTAAGAGTTACCTACTGGGACCCTTCTTGTTGCTAAAATGTGTCCTTTCTCTAAGCAAAACTTAGCATATAGATCCAATAACTTCTCCCCAGCATGGAGCATGACTCCCAGGGGTTAGCTTCCCTGACTTTGAGGGATTGTTACCAAGTACCAAGAAGCAGTGCAACTGGGGAAAAAAGACCTTGACCAAAAGGTGGAAAGGTAAAGACAAATGAATTTACATGGCTAAGAGTCTTCAAAGTGAGTCAGGAGGTCATTCCAGAGGTAATGCTTATGCACATCTCAGCAAGATCTCATTGAAAGCCAAAGTAGATACTACACAAAATAGTGGGGTTCCTGAGAGCTCTGGAAACATTCAGAGATTATAGTCAGGACAGATAGATCATGAGTTTGGTCCCTTGCCAGTGGGCCCTACATTGGAATTTATGCTTCCCAGTGCAACAGAGTTGGACTCAGTTGTGTTTTCCATACACATGGCTTGGCTGTCCCTCTATTTGAACTTATAATTAGCACTGAAGTTGGTAGGTGTACATCCAGTAGTCTACATCTAGTAGACTTAACTCTTTGGGATGTCCATGTGCCCTTGGACCCTGAAACTCAACAGAGTTGCAAAATCTACTCTCCAGTTCATTGGACTCACTGAGGACAACTAACAAGGAGGAGATTATGGATAACCAACATACCAAGGATCTGAGAGTGTCTACAACTGAAAGCAAAATAGTCTTATCCATCAGCCATATGGGACCAAACACACCCTCAATTAAAGTTTGAGTGGGCATCACCATCCCAGAATCCTCAGGATTGGGGAAGAATGATGGACTACAGTAGAATTACAGGTATTCTACTGTAGAGTTATTGTGATTCTAGCAATGGAAGATATATCATTGATGTGGAGGCAGAGGTCACTGGAGGTACTGAGGGTAGAAAGGGAAAAACAGGTGTAATATAGGGATAATTTTGGGACCTGGGAAATATCCTGAATGACATTACAATGACAGATACAGAGCATTATATATCTTGCCATAATCTACAGAATTGAGTGGGAGAGAGTGTAAACTACAATGTAAACTATAATCCATACTTAGTGGCAATGTTCTAAAATGTGTTTATCAATTGCAATGAAAGATGTTGCTAATGTGGGAAAATGTGGGGAGGTGTGGGGAGCATGGCATATGGGAATCCTCTTTACATTTTCCGTAAGGTTTATGTAATGTAAGTATCTTTTAAAAAAGAAAAAACGAAAAGAATGCTTTTCGTTTTGCATTTATAGTGTCTAATAGAATAGCATAGTTGCATTAGTAAGCCAAAGGAGTGTTGATGCCAAGTACAAGAAATATGTTGTCCTATAGAAAGGGTATTTATTTGGGGTAGAAATTTACAGTCACAAGATCCTAAAGAATCCAACTCAAGGTAACAAAAGAGGTACTTTCTCACCAAATTCACCTGCCATATGTTGAAGCAAAATGGCAGGTGATCTCTGTCTGATCTCCCCTACCTTCTTCCTGTTCAGGTTCTGTGGGCCCAGCTTCTTCCAATCTCACCTGTAGGCTGGAATAGGGCTTGTTTATTTCTTGGCTTTCCCAGCTGCTCAGCTACTCAGCTGCAAACTATCAGGTGAATAGCTCAGCTCTTCATGGGAGAAAAGATTTGAACCTTTTCCTTTCTGTTACATGGCAGGACCAAAATGACTAAATTTTCTCCTCTTCCATATGCCTTATTGAATCAGTGTCCATTTATTTCAGCCCACCAAGGATGCAAGGAATCAACACTGATTCACACCCTACTGACATGGTCAAATCAAAAGTCCTAACTTTATTTTAGAAAGTAAACTTAAAACCTTTGAATTTAATACAATTAAAAAGTATCACACACAGATTATGTTTACAAACATAATCTTTCTCTTTTTGGGGGATTCACAAAAATAATCTCAAAATGTCACAGTAGCATTTGTCTAATTTTCTAGAAGTAAGCCAATGTTCCCACCCCCTCATTGTTCTAGGATGGGAAATAAAACTAGGTCAAAGTTTTACCTGAATTGGTTTCGCAGATCTGGCACTTCCTGACATTCCATCACCCCATAGTTCTAACTATACCTTTAAAAAGATGTCTTCAGGTATCTCAAATAAAACTTACTCTCCAAGATGCAGTAGGGCAGACTGAAGGGCACAGTCCTGATTTAGAGGAACTTCAAGGTTCAGAGGGTTTGCTGAAAAAGTTACCTGTGCATTTAGTTTGGTTACTTAGTCTTATCCAAACAGAGGCATAGAACTCTCAGGTATACAGTGAAAACTATGTTTTAAATTAGTATTTCATAGCTGGCATGAAAGAGGCATTAAAAAAAGGTTTGTTTCCTGAGGCTCCAGATATTTGATTTATTTAAACTGTTTTTGGAGTGACAATTCCCTTTTTAATTTATTTAAAATGGAGTAGGTAACTCCACTGTCAATTAGAAATACTATGAATCTTTGTCCCACTAGTATAGAGACCAGGGCCTCCTGGTGAGAAATGGGGATATGGTTGTTAAAGTTGGAAGATAACCCCGGGCCCCATCATTCATGGTCACTTTCATCCTCAGAAGGGTGAGGTATTTTATAGTTGGATTTGTAATGTGTCTGGACGTCCTTCGCAGTGGGTGATTCAGGCACTCTTGCTTCCAATTGCCTTCTTCCTTATAAAAGGCACATTGTTGTGGCTTTAAGAGATGGTTCAGGGTGACCTTCTATTTTTTCAGTTGCCATGGCCTTTAATTGAAACTCCATCATTTCCCACTTTTTTATTAATTAAAGCTTATAGGAACCATTATATAAGCTGATACTGGAATGTAGGAAACAAGCCCTCCAGTCTCATGCTAATAGGAGCTAGGTGGGGAAACATCCTGAGCTTGTAAGATTTACAATGTCTGTGAATTTCAGGAAGGAAAAGAGGAACTGAGCCATTAACTTTTAAGACTTGCTCATTCTAGTAAAATGTAAACTGTCAAGTATCTATTGAATTTATATATGTACATACATGTTTTCTTTGTTCTAAAGCTAAAATAAAAGCCACACCTTATGAGGTGGCAGGGCTCTTCTCTGCATATCTGACAGAGAGTCCCCTGATCCCCCCCCAAAAAAAAGAGATGGTTCAATCTTGGTTAAGTCATTGGAGGCCTTGGGGGTCTTACCCTTCATCTGCCTTCTCCTTGAGTTGTACAGTTTTGTTCCAATTGAGATAAACCTTGGCTGATGGCTGATTCCAACAAGGCAGTTTGATGTTTTATCTGCTTTTCTAGGATTTGGTCCCAATTTTTAAAAACATTGGGGGATGCAAGATGGCATTGGTTTAAGTGGGCACTCACCATCTCTCTCACAAAGGATAGCTGATTGAGGACAGGATCCTGCCCAGTTGAGCTGTTCTGGGAGCCCACAGAGCAGGAGACTTTGGGACATTGATCTGGAGGGAGAAGGACAGGGAGATTAGATTGCTCAAGGTAAAACTATGAGTTTTTAGCCCCGTTTAGCCCCATATCTGTAAATTGTGGATGGCTAAGCCCCACCCTCAAAGAAAGGGTCCAGGGTGAACCCGACTTTTGCGGGACACCTAGCAAGACAGAGCATTCTCTGAGAGAGGGCAGGGTCTGGCAAGGGGTAAAGAAGGGTTTTCTTTCAGTGGGTTTTGTTTCCTGGACCCCCCTTTGAGCTTTGTGGAGCACACCGGCCACCTTGAAGTCACACCAGGCTGAGGGGAGAGACAAATCTGCTGAGGCAGCCTGATTTACCTAACTGCCCTGGGATACAGAGGCTGGGCCTGAGAGAGGGCAGAGTCAGCTAATTTAATAGTTCTGCACTGAGGAGTGTCAGAATTTCAACTCACCTAAGGGAGACAGGCAGTGGGAAGCACTTAATAAGTTTCCCGGAGCATATTTGGGGTCCCCTGGTAGGAGGGGATGGTCTAGAAGAGGCTTGAAAATCATTTCTCTGAGGTGGTGTATTCAGTCATCAGGGTCCCATTTGAATTTCAAAAGGGAAATCAACCTGACCAGGAGAGGGGAGGGGGGACTCTCCTCATACAGCTAGCTCAATTCTGCTGCCCTAGGAGAGTAAAACCTGCCCAGGGGAAAGTGACTTAATAACTTTCTGAAGAACTCACTGACCTAATTAGAAAGGTAGCTAAGTGGGAAGTGGCTGTGGTTCAATCAGTAGGGCTCCCGTTTACCATATGGGAGGCCCCGGGTTTGGTTCCCGGGGCCTCCTGGTGAAGGCAAGCCCGTCCGCACGGCGTGGTTAGCTGATCCAGCGAGCACAAGCAGCAAGGGGGGGGATAAATGAATAAATAAATAAAATCTTAAAAAAAAAAAAAAGAAAGGTAGCTAAGTTAAGGAATTTCTGCCTTGAATACAAGAGGTCCCTAGTTTGCTTCCCAGCTTCACTAAGAGTTGTGATCCAATGGGATATCAGACATCCAGCTGATAATATAAGACAGGGAAAACATAGATATTATGTTTTTACTAGATTCTTTTGTGTCCTTTATTTTTCCAAAATAAATAAATAAATAAATAAAACAAAAAGCTAAGCTTACTTTTAAAAAAATTAGCTTAGTTTACTTGCTAAAACTCGCCTCAAAAGCTGCAGAGGAAAGCGTGCAAGGTAATTGATTGATGAGCACAGGCAGCCTGAGTGGCTCCAGAAGGGCACAGAAAGGAACGCTGTTCTTTCTTAACTTTGTTTGAGTGCTTGCTAGTGTGTATGTTTGGGTTTTTGTTGTTTTTGTTTGTTGTTTTTCTTTCCTCTTCTCCCCCCCCCTTTTTTTTTAAATTAGGGGCTTCTAGCTTGTTTCTGTGTATACTGATTTTGCCTACCAATGCTATCTCTTTTCCTTCCATCTTCTGCTTTTGGTTATGGTTCTTACATTCCACCTTTTTTTATCAGTCCTCAAATTTACTGGTTTTGATATCTATTTTGTCTATTCTCTTCTTTTTTTCTTATTAACTGTTTTCTTTCTGTCCTTTCTTTTCTCTTCCTCTCTCTCCTCATCATTCTGGCTTTATTAAACCATACTATATATTTTTCTCTATTCAGTGTCCCATTCCATTGTAGATACTCCACTTTCTTATTCCTATTACTCTACACTGCTGACATGAGTTGAACATTCATTTTACTAAGTCTTATATGACCTCTCTACTAACTTTTATTATTATTATCCTTTTCCTTTTCTTACTTTTTATAATTTCTCTGTCCCTAATCTTTTTCATTCAAGGGAACATAGAAAAGAGAAAGGAAATAGAATAAGAAGAACAGAGCACCAAAAAGAAAACATAACACACACACACTCAAAACCAGCACCTAAACAAAAGTCTAGAGCAAAGAGAGAGGCAAAGCAACTGAATAAATCAATCAAGATAAATGATGACCTGAGGGCAACAAAAAATTATAAGCCATACTAAGAAACAGGAAAACATGGAACAGTCCAACGAACAAATTAAAACTCAGAAAGAGATGTATAGCATCAAAGACCTAGTCAAAGCTACCCAAACAAATATCATGAACAACTTAATGAAGTGAAGGAAGAGATTAAAGATATTAAGAAGACACTGGGAGAACATACTGAAGAAATTGTAAACATATATAAAAAATAATGGATATGATGGTGATGAATGGCACAATCCAAGAAAAAAAAAACAAAACACTGGAATCAATAATAACAGATTTGAACAGGCAGAAGAAAGAATTATGATGTGGAAGACAGTATACAGGAATCAAAGAGAAGTGGAACAGATAAATGAAAACATAGAAAAATTCCAGCAGGGACTTAGGGATATAAATGACAACACAAAACACAAAACATACACATTATAGGCATCCCAGAGGGAGAAGAGAAGGAAAGGGAACAGGATTGATGAAGGAAATAATGGCTGAAAACTTCCCAAACCTTTTGAGGGAGAAGGACATAAATGTCCAGGAAGCACAGCAAACCACAAACAGTATAAATCCTAAAAAGCCTACTCCAAGACTTATACTTGTCAAAATGTCCAATGCTCAAGACAAAGAGAAAATAATTAAGGCAGCTTGAGAAAAGAGAACCATCACATACAAGGGAAGCTCAATTAGATTAAGTGATGATTTCTCATCTGAAACAATGAAGGCAAGAGGACAGTGGTATGACATATTCAAGGCACTCAAAGAAAAAAACTTCTAGACAGGAATTCTCTATCCAGCAAAGTTGGCAATCAAAATTGACAGAGAGTTCAAAATATTCACAAACAGAAATTAAGAGAGTATGCCAATAAGAAACCTGCCCTTCAAGAAATACTAAAGGAAGTTCTACAGGTTGAGAGGAAAAAACAGGAGAGAGAGAGTTGAAGGAGAGTGTAAGAACAACTAAGAAGACAAAGAGATAAAAAAAACAATATATGACATACATAAACCCAAATAAAATATGGCAGATGTAAGAAATTCCTTGAGAGTAATAACAATGAATGTTAATGGATTAAACTCAGAGTCAAGAGGCACAGATTGGCAGAATGGATAAGGAAATATGAACCATCTATATGTTTTCTCCAAGAAACCACCTTAGACCCAGGGATTCAAGTAGAGTAAAAGTGAATAGCTGGAAAACAATTTTACAAGCAAACAACTAAAAAAAGGGGTGAAAGTAGTATTTAAATGCAAAACTATTGTAAGAGACTAAGATGGACACTATATATTAGTAAAAGGGGTAATCTTTTAAGAAGAAAGAACTATCATAAACATTTATTGACCTAATCAGGGCACCGCAAAATACATGAGGTAAACACTAGGAAGACTAAGTGGAGTCATAAATGCCTCTACAATTATAATGGGGGAATTTAATACAACATTATCACCATTAGACAGAAGATTGTCACACAGAATCAATAAAGAAACAACGACTCTTAATAATATGTCAGAGGATCTGGACCTAATAAATATATAGAGAATGCTACACCCAAATACATTGGGATATACATTCTTCTCAAGTTCACATGGATCATACTCCAAGATAGACCACATGGTAGGCCACAGTACAACTCTCAATGAATTCAGACAGACTGAGATTATACAAAATAATTTCTCTGTCCACCATGGAATGAAATTGGAAATCACTAAGGGCCAGAACTAGAATAGGCACAAAAATATGGAAGTTAAACAATACACCCTAGGACAAACAGTGGGTCAAGGAGGAAAACTCAAAAGAAATCAGTTATCTACCTTGAAATGAAGGAAAATGACAACACAGCACATCAAAAAGTATGGGATGCAGCCAAAGCTGTACTGAGAGGTAAATTCATAGCCATAAAGGCATATACCACAAAAGAAGAAGGAGCTAAAGTTGAAGACCTCAATGCACACCTGGAGGAATTGGAAAAAGAAAAACAAACTAATCCCAAGGAAGTAGAAATAAGGAAATAAAAAAGATTAGAGCAAAAGTAAATGAAATAGAAAATAAAATAAACCAAAAGTTGATTTTCAGAGAAGATCAATAAAATTGGCCAGACTAACAAAGAAAAAGAGAGAGCAAATGCAAATACACAAAATAAGAAATGAGGAACGGGTTATCACCACTGGCCCCACAGAAATAAAGAGTATCATAAAAGGATACTATGAGAAATGATATGCCAACAAGAATGAAAATTGAGAGGAAATGGACAAATTCCTAGAAACTCACAAACAGCCTACATTCATGAAAGAAGAAATTGATTAACTCAACAGTCCAATTACAAGTAAAGAGATAGACTCAGTCATCAAAAACCTCCCAACTAAGAAGAGCCCAGCACCAAATGGCTTCACAGGTGAATACTACCTAACATTCTGGAAAGAGCTAAAACCAATTCTGCTTAAGCTCATCCAAAAAATAGAAGTAGAAGGAACATTGTCTAACTCATTCTATGATGCCAAAATTACCCAAATACCAAAGCAAAACCAAGATGTCACAAAAAAGGAAAATTACAGATCAATCTCTCTACTGAAACTAGATGCTAAAATTCTCAACAAAATACTTGCAAATCACATTCAACAATATATTAAAAGAATTATACATCATGACCAAGTGGATTTCATCCCGGGTATGCAAGGATCATTCAACATAATAAAATCAATCAATGTAATACACCACATAACCAGATTGAAAGAAAAAAATCACTTGATTATCTGTATAGATGCAGAAAAAACATTCCACAAAATACAGCACTCTTTCCTGATAAAAACACTGCAAAGAATAGGAATAGAAAGAAACTTTCTGAACATGATAAAGGGTATATATGAAAAACCCACAGCTAACATCATCTTCAATGCTGAAGTCCTAAAAGCTTTCCCTGTAAGATTGGGAACAAGACTAGGATGCCCACTATTACTGCTCCTATTTACGATTGTCTTTGAAGCACTTACTCAAGCACTGAGGCAAAAAAAAAAAAAAAGGTATAAAAAGCATCCAAATTAGAAAGGAAGTAGTAAAAATTTCAGTATTTGCAGACGACATGATCTTATATATAGAAAGCTCTGAGATATCTACAACAAAGTTTCTAGAACTTATAAAGGAGTTCATAAAGACACAGGCTATAAATTCAATGCTCAAAAACAGTAGCATTTCTGAACACCAATAATGAGCAATCTGAGGAGGAAATCAAGAATAAAATTCCATATACAGTAGTAAATAAAAGAATCAAATACCTAGGAATAAATTTAACTAAAGATGTAAAGGACTTATATATAGAAAACTACACAATACTGTTAAAGGAAATCAAAGAAGAGTTAAACAAATGGCAGAACATTCCCTGTTCAAGGATAGGAAGAGTAAATATTTTCAAGATGTCTATCCTACCCAAATTAATCTACAAATTTAATGCAATCCCAATAAAAATAAACACTGTATTTTTTTAATGAATTCAAAAAACTAACTACAAAATTTATTTGAAAGGGTAAGAGGCCCTGAATTGCCAAAGACATATTGAAAAAGAAAAATGTAGTTGGAGGTATCACACTACCTGACTTTAAAACATACTACAAAGCTACAGTGGTCAAAACTGCATATTATTGCCACTAGAATAGACATACTGACCAATGGAACCGAACTGAGAGCTCTGATATAGTTCCTTGCATATACAGTCATCTGATATTTGACAAGCCCACCAAGCCCCCTCAGCTGGGAGAGAATTGCCTCTTCAACAAGTGTTGTTTGGAGAACTGGATATCAATAACCAAAAGAATGAGAGAGGAACACAATCTCACACCTTACACAAAAATTAACTCAAGATAGATCATAGATCTAAGTAGAAGAGCCAAGACCATAAAGACCTTGGAAGATCATGTAGGGTAGCACATACAGGACCTTGTAATAGGAAATGTTTTCATGAACTTCACACCCAAAGCACGAGCAGCAAAAGAAAAAAATAGATAAATGGGATTCCTCAAAATCAAAAATTTCTGCACCTCTAAGACATTATTAAGAAAGTAAAATGAAAGTCTACCCCATGGAGAAAATATTTGGCAACCATATATCTGATAGGACCCTATTATTCTGCATATATAAAGAAATCCTACACCTTGGAAATAAAAAGACAGCCCATTTAAAAAATGTGCAAGAGACCTGAAATGACACTTCTTCAAGAAAGAAATATAAATGGCTAAAAAGCACATGAAAAATGCACAATATTGCTAGCTATTAGGGAAAAGCAAATAAAAACTAAAATGAGATACCATCTTAGACCCATTAGAATGGTGGTTATTTTTTTAAAAAGACAAAAAAAACCAGCAGGCTATGAATGCTAGAGAGGCTGTGGAGGAGTGGGAACCCTCATCCACTGCTGGTTGGATAGTAGAATTGTCCAGCCACTGTGGAGGACAGTTTGGCGGTTCCTCAAAAAAACTAACTATAGAAGTTCCATATGATCCAGCAAATCCAATTCTGGGTTTATACCCTGAAGTATTGAAAGCAAACACATGAACAGATATATGCACACCAAAGTTCATAGTGGCATTGTTAACAATTGCCAAAAGTTGGAATCAACCAAGGAGCCCATGAGCAGATGAATGGATAAACAAAATTTAGTACATGCATACAATGGAATATTACTCAGCTGTAAGAAGGAATAAAGTGCTAACACATGGGATAACATGGATGAATCTTGAAAACCTTATGTTGAGTGAGCAAGCCTGGCATTGAAGGAGGAACAGTACATGACTTCACTGATATGAATTAAGGAAATTGAGCAGTTTCAGAGAGCTATTGTTTATAAGATATGTTTACAAGAAATAGAAAGTGAAGAGAAGGTTGTGAGCAATCACCCATACAGACATAATCTATGGTAGCGTAATAGAGTGTAGTTGTGTATTGAAGTACAAGGACAGGAGGGTAGTGATGTTATTGGATTGGGTTTTGCAGAGTTGAAAGGTGGGTAGATTGGGAAGAGTGGGTTAAAAGTCCAGGATACTGGGGGGAGGGTTGGAAGAGGGGCCAGATGAACACTGGGGATTAGAGGTTGAAAGTACAGAGGTCAGAATGATTTTTTGGCAATATGACAAGGAATGGTCAGTGGTTTAGTTTTTTGGTTGGGGGGCTTATGTGACAGGGTGCACTGGGAGTAGGCTTCTAGGGAGTCTGTGAGTGTTCCTTCTGTCATAATATATTGTTTCAGTGGGTGGATACCCACATCATGAGCAGGAAGCAGTTGGACTTCCATTTTTTGGAGGACTTATTTACTCAGAAATAGACAGGCGGGTGACTCTCAAGAGCAAGGGCGGCTCTTAAAAGGGGAGGAAAACCAATGTGTTAAGACCCCTTGTTGCATGTAACTATGAATCTTGTTATTCCAACGATTCAAGCCAGGGGGTCATCATGGGCCCCCGGGGTGGATGGAGTAGGAGGAATAGAATAGATTATACAGGGGGTATTTAGTGGTCAGTGGAAATGTATTTCATTACCATGCACTGATGGACCCAAGACATGGTAAATATCATCAAAATTTTTAAAAGTGTAGAGTCTAAAACGTAAACCATAGTGTAAACCATTGACAATGTTTCGTAGCTATGTTTCACTATTTGTATATCAGTTATAACAATACTACCATCCACATATAAAAAGCTATTAATATGGGGGGGGAAGAAAGGGGAAGGGTATTGAGTATATGGGAGTCTCCTGTATTCTATGGGTGACTTTACTGAGACCTAAAACTTCTTTGAAAACAAAATAAAAAATTGTGAGACACTAGGGAATGAGAGGGGGAAGGTTCCAAGGTTCAGACTGCACATCAGATATTGCAGTGATGAAAGGCAAGGGGTCAAAACAATTTTTCTTTGTATTTTTCATTTTTTAAAAATATTCCAACCTTTTAATTTAATTTTAGTTTTTTCTTCAATTTTATTTTTATCCCTTACATTTAAACTTATCATTATTATTTTATTTTACTATTAATTGTATTCAGCTATTGTAATGGCTTCATCTTTAAAGAAGCTTTGGATCACAGAAGGGTTACAACTGGGGTGGGGGAGGATCACTGGTCTGGGGTGTCAGGGATGGGGGATGCATGGGAGGAAGTTCACCTGAGCACAAATATAAGGTATATAAAAATGTTCAAATGTTCACGGGGCATTGAAATGTTCACAGGAAAAGCAGTTGTAATACAGGGGCTTTTTCATGTCTTGGAAATTTTCCTGAGTAACATTGCAATAACAGATTTAGTCCATTTTATATCATGATATAATGTGCAGAACTCTGTGGGAGAGAGTGTGTGGTCTACAATGTGAACTATGGTCCATGCTTAATGGCAAAGCCCCAGGATGATTTTATTAGTTGCAACTAATGTGCCACACTAAAGAAGGATGTTGATGTGGGAGGTTGTGGGAGTTGGGGCATATGGGAATCCTATATTTTTGTGTAATATTTATGTAATCTAAGTATTTTTAAAGAAAAATTAAAAAAATATTTTAAAAAATTTGAGGGCAAAATAAAAAATAAAAAAATAAAATATATATAAATAAAAACATTGAATGCCATATCAACCAAGTGTTACATAGACATTCCTAATCCACCTTCTAGTTTTTCTAATTTTTTCTTATATATGGAGTATTCTGAGTAACAAAGGTCACCTTAATTATTCTTATTTTGTCTGGATTTTCAAGAACCATGTTAGTATACTGTCTATATGCTGCAAATAATTGTTCAAGAATAATAGCAGGATTTTTATTTGGTTCTTTTTCAACTTCATGATTCTTCTTTAAGTTTTAGGTTTCAGGACTCCTTTGTGAATTCCAACAATTTTCCCCCCTTTATAGCAACATAGAGTGATTCAAGCTTCCTGTTTATTTGGAGTTCAGTGGTGCTCTGTTGTAGAAACTGTCAAAGCTCCTTGCAGCTGGAATGGGCTGTTAGGCTGTAAGTTATGTAATTTATTAGCATTTTGCCTATCTTTTTGAGACCCATCCTTGACTCCTCAAGAGTGAGGATAGTATTAAAAAGTGCTTGGATGTCTACCAAGCTAGGATTATGAGTAGCAAATATAGAACCAAGTAAATTTTCCATTTCCTTGGGGTCATCTTAAAATAAAGGCATATTATTTTCCATTTATATAAATTTGTAGTGGAGAAAGGTGTGGGTGCATAGATAAATTTTCTTACATTACCTTGATCATTAATTCTAGTTGGAACTTGTCTCAAAGAAAATTGACCCACCTGAGATTGAGGAGGTGCTTAGAAAAATTCAGAGTCTTGATGGTTGTGAGCTGGAGAGACCATTCTTTCTTGACAAGGTGATAAAACAGGGCTAGATAATGACCTGCTCTGAGACAGAGATGAGGAAACATCTTCCTTCACTTGTTGTCCAGCACAGGGAGGAGAAGAAGCAGAGGGAAATTTTTATTATAACAGTGAAAGATCCTCCTCTGGATTAGAGTCAAGCAATACCTGTTTAATATGAGACTTAGAATGTCCTTACTTTTTAATACTACTGTTTTTAGTTGTCAGATTTTGAGAATTATTGTCTCTCTGAAACATATGACATATTTTTCATATTCTTATTTTGAAACAAATACATGAAACATTGAACGTATGTTATTTAATACTATTTTTCTTCTCTCTTACAGAATAACTCTAACTGCCAAATAGTGTTGTTAAAAGACCTATTTGTGGGTCATTGTTCTCTGCATTCTATTTTATACTGAGACTAAACAGTAATACAAAGAAATATAAATCTTTTCTTCTTCATTGGTTCTTAATTTAATATAAACCAATTATTTAATATAGAATTTAGGGCCTGCAGCAATTGTTGGAGGTGCTATTAGCATTTCCCATAATTATAATTCTTGGTGCCTTAAAAAAATCATATAAGCTTGTAAACCAATACCTCAGAGAACCAAAGAGGAAAACAAACCAATGTGAGTAATTCTGTGACTGGCACTCCTAAGCCTAAAGTCTGTACTTGTTAAACATGAGAATCTGATCAATCAAGACTAATGAGACAAATCTTAATCAACATTCTTTAAGTGACAACCAGAAACCAGACTATTAACAGACTTTGTCAAAAGATCAGTCATGATTTGTAAAGTTAATCACAAAGATGTTTGATCTCAAAATGATTCTTCCCTTGAAAATGAAACTGAGCTGTAGTGCTGAGACACCTGAGGTAGTAATAGTGAATTCCAACTGTTTATCCCCTAGGCTAATTGGTCTAGGTGGCCACAGGGGTTTGGGGCTAGAAGCCCTTGCACCAAAGGGGCCACATAGCTTAGGGCAGAAGTTTTATGACCCCAGTCCCATCCAGGTCACCAATTGAAATTGCTCAAATCAGTCATTTTACCTGAGGTGCACAATGCCGAAACAATGACACCAGGATTTCAAGGGGAAGAAAAGAGTTTATTAGCAAGGGCCAGTCCAGCAAAGACCAGAGTAAAGTAATTTCCTCAATCAGTCTCCCTGAGCTGAAAGCTGTGCTGAATTTTGTGTGATTTTTGTGGGGTCTGGTTTAGTATAATAAGGGAGATAAATGAGATTGCAAGTATCAAAACATACTTGGTCATACATCACATGTAAGAATATGGCAGTGCAATGGCAGCTGTGGGTGTACATTTTACTATAAATAAGCATAGGTAACTTTTAGATCAAGCTTCTCTTAGCTGTGCATGACCAAGTGACAAGAACCAGTTTATTCTAGTTCTAAAGAGAAGAAAAAAAACAGGATCTAACTCAGAATTTAGGATTAGATCATCTAACAGTCTCATTACTATGCATAAGGTGAGATGTTTCCTATTCATATCCATATGAGGGATGGAGTTTTGTAACCAAGGAAATAGTTAAACCTTAGGAAACATTACTTCTATCAGGGGTTAGTGAAGCAGCAGTTTTACTCTCACACTGTCCCTATGCCCAACCCAACCCAATCACCTGGTCACAATTTAAGGCCAAACTCAACCCCACACACATACACCATCCTCCCTCTGGATAACCAACCCACACAACCTGAGAATCACTCTACACATGTACACAAATAAGGGAGGCTGGATACCAATAGTGGGGCAGGAAGGAGCCTGGAATTTTCTTCACCTCCAGATTTAAGCTTTTAATTTCACACAATTAAGAGGGAAAAAAGCATAAAAAGAAACCTATTATATTTTATCAAGACTTATGAGAAATCATTAAAAAATATATTATCTGTGGAAAACTGTCTAGGTGAATCCATATGGAAGATATCTTTCCTTAAGACAAAATTAATACACACTTTTCTTTAAAAACCTTGATCTTTTAATATTTGATACTGGAGAAAACTGATGCTCAAGAACAATAAAAATATTGCCCTGATGAAAAAAAAATTCAAAGAAGGTATTTAAATCTCTACTTTCCATAATGTAATTAATGTCAAGCTTTGCAGTGTAATTTTTTCAGAGAAAAATCTCTTACTGAATTGAATACTTATTCATTAATTACTTTATTTGTAATCATTTATTAATTGCATATAAGTTCCTGGAAGAAGGATAAGCAAGGGACATATAGAGATAAATGCATATTCCCTGTCACTTATGATATTTACAGATGAGACTGTAAGAAAATCAGATCATGAGGATTAAGTGGAAACTATTATTACAGAACTAACATGGTGTGGAATGTGTCTACAAGGGCTGGTAAGTACAAAAATGGAAGGGAGAGTGACATAAACAGATATAAGAGGGAAGTATCCTGCAAGAAGTGAAAATTAAATGTATATCTTAAAATTGACTCACACTTAATGCTAGAAATATATGTGAATATATTACAGCCAATTTATCATTATGCAAATGTCAAACCAATATTATGAATATTCCATATTTATATAGAAAGTAAATTAGTTACAACAGATGATAAACTTTAGAGAAAAGCGTTGATAGGATAAAAGATTCCCTATGTTGGAGAGCATTTAGCTTGGATCACATGTTTGCTTTATACATTAAAACCAGAATAAATCAAAACAAAACAAAAAAAATATATAAACAAGGGTATTAATCAGCCAAAATGGTGCTGATGGAAAGTACCAAAGTCTGTTGGCTTTTTAAAAAATATATTCTTTCTTTTTTTTTTTTTTTAAAGATACTAAGATTACAAAACTGTTATGTAAAAATACAGGGGATTCTCATATGCCCTACTCCCTATATCTCTCACATGTCCCCACATTAATTAAATTCTTCATTGGTAGGGTACATTCATTATAATTGATAAAGACATTTTGGAGCATTGCCACTAAGCATGGATTGTAGTTTACATTGTAGTTTATACTCTTTCCTACAACATTTTATAGATAATGGAAGATATGTAATGTCCTGTATCTGTCATTGTAATGTCATTCAGAAAAATACTCAAGTCCCCAAAATGCCACCATATTACACTTAATTTTTCCTCTCCCTCCACTCGGAACCTCCAGAGGCCATTGCCTCAAGATCAATGATATAATTTCTTCCATTCCTAGAATCGTAAGTCTTAGTAGAATACAAATAAGTCTACATTAATAGATAGTTCATTCCCCAAGCCCATGGATTCTGGGATGGTGATGCCCACACCATCTATAAATGAGGGGGTGCTTCAATCCCATGAGGCAGATGTATTAGACTACCTTGCTTGCAGTTGCAGACTCTCTCTGTTCTTGGGGATGTACATTGTCCATCATCATCTCATTGTTAGTTGTTCTGGGTGAGTCCAATGAACTGTAGAGTAGGTGTTGCAAGTCTGTTTGAGATTCAGGGCCCAGCTGGCACATGGACAGTCCAAAGATTTTGGTCACTTGGACATATAGCTATCAACCCTAGTACTAATTATAAGTTCAAATAGAAGGGTCAGGAGAGCCATCTTTAGGGAAACCACAATTGAGTCTGTCTCTGTCACAAAGGGGAGCATAAATTCCAAAGTAGGGCCCTCTGGCAAGGCATCAAACTCCTGAGCTCTCTGTCCTGGCTATAGTTTCTGTATTTCTCCAGAGACTTCACAAGCCCCACTATTTGAGATAGTATTCACTCCAGCAGTTAATGAGATCCAGCTGAGCCATGCATAAGTATAACCTCTGGAATGAACTCCTGACTCACTTTGAAGTCTCTTAGCCATATAAACCCATTTGTCTTTACTTTTTCCCCTTTTGGCCAAGGTCTTTATCCAGTTGCTTTGCTAGTTGCTGCCTGGTAGTATACCTTGGTGCCAGGGAAGCTCATCCCTGGGAATCATGTCCCACATTAGGGGGAATGTAATGCATTTATATGCTGAGTTCAGCTTAGAGAAAGTCCACATTTGAACAAAATGGCAGCTCTCAGGTGGTAACTCTTAGGCACCTATAATACTAGGTTAAGTTTCAATTTCAACAGTAAAGGTTCAAAAGTATAGTCATGAATATTAATGGCCCATCAATAGATCTTCCCCCTTCAGTAATTGCCTCTGTACTCAGGGGATTCATGCTATTCCATTCAGGGAATGTGGCAGGGCTCCCTAGGATGGGAATTTGATACACTTTCAGTTATTGTGTGGATCTCTACTCACTGTGACAATGCCTCATGAACATTAGAAAATATTACTATTCCTTAGATATATGCCCAGGTGACGCTCCACCCACATATCCCTCATCATTGACACCCTACACAAATGATCCTCCCCCATTATAGTTGTCACCATTCTGTGATCCAAAACTTCTTAAAATGAAGTCAATGAAATAGCCAGATACAATTAATAGGAAAATAAAATTATGATGATAGTTTTAAAAATAAGAAATAAAATACAAAAAAATTTAAAAATGGAATAATAAAAAATAGTGAAAAAACATTTAAAAATAAATAAATTTATTTTTCTCTTTCTGTCTTTCATCACTGTAAGATCTGATGTGTAGTATTTATAGTAACATTGTCTTCTGTTTATGCCCCCCAGTTTCTTACTTTTTTCATTTTGTCTTCAAAGATGTTTTAGGTTACAGAAAAGTCATTTACAGAATATAGTGGATTCCCATATACCCAACGTCCTCCCCATTTTTTCCTTTCTACTATTGATAAAATTTTATATGTGGATAGTACATTTGTCACGATTGATATAAAAATATTAAAACACAGCTACCAACCATGGTCAATTTTGTACATTATGATTTACATTTTGAACCATACACTTTTATAAATTTTGATGAAAGTTAACATGGCTTGTATTCATCATTGTAAGATCATGTAGAACACTTCCATCACCCCCAAAATGCCCAATGTTCCATCTATTCTATTCCTCCCTCCCCTCCCCACAGGACCCATGGCAACCAACAGGCTTCACTCCTTGAAGAACAGGATTTGTGGTTACTTGCAACCACATGGAAGGATTGGTATATGGCTCTGTCCTCCCCAATTAGGCATGGCCTATGCTCTTGAGAGGTTCCTGCCCCTCTATTTTAGAACATAGCAGGACTCCCCAGGATGGGGTGTCATTATATGTGCCTCAACCCACTGATATAACCCATTATGAGAAGATAAACACTCACACATTACCTAGAAGCCTGCCCCAGTTGTGCCCTGTCCTGAATGCCCCCCACATCCAACACCATAAACCAGTAATCCTCCCCTGCCCTGTTGCCAAAAGAACACTCCTAAAGTTGTAGTTTTAACCACATATCTGCCAATCCCCAGTGTTCTCTGTTGGCTTTTATAAAGGGAATTTATTTAACATAGAAGCTTTTAGTTACTAGGCCCTAAACAGTCCTACTCAAGGTACTATAAGAGTTATTTTATCACCTAAAGTCTGTTGCCACATGTTAACACAAATGGCAGGCAATGTCTGAGAGTGTTCAGAATTTCTCCTTCCTCTTAAGGCTCTTTGGTACAAGCTTCTTTTGATCTCAGATATAAGCTGACATAAGCCTTGCTTCTCTCCCCAGGGTTGATTTCTTTCTCAGCTTTCTCAACTGTTCAGGGCTCTGGTCTCTTCAGCTGTAAACTATCAAGTGAACAGCTCTGCTCTCTCCCTGGGGCTCCAGTTTCCAAAACTAAACTCTCTGTGTTCTCCATCTCTGTATATTTACTTTCCTCTCTTTGAGCATCAAAATATATAGCTCACAGCTCTAGTCTAGCTGTAGGCAGTGACTCAAACTGATTTTTCCTAGTAATGTGGTCAAATAAAAGCCCCAATCCTGATTTAATAAAGTAAAAGTAAAACTTCTGAGTCTAATACCATCTAATACACCCACAGGAACAGGTAAGTTTACTAACAAAATCCAATTTCTATTTTTGGAATTCATAGACGATACCAAACTACCACACAAAGTTTAACTAAAGCAAGAGGTTTGGATAGCATCTGATCACCTGTTAACCCCTTAGGTTGCCTCTTATTTGGGGAAACACAAAATGATTTACATACATATCTAAGCAAGTTACCAGTTTCATCCGCATACAATAGTCTCCATTGTAGACATTTTGATAATTGCAACTGTCTCCATCATAAAATAATTGAAATAATATTATTATTAATTATTAATAATAATTAATATGATTATTCATTGATAAACTAGACATTTTCCCAACTCTGTATCCTTAGTCCCAAACAATTAAAAAAAAAATTTTTAATGGCAGGAAGAGGATAGATGTTATCTCAAATCCTAATATATTTAAAGACAGGAAAACAGAATGCTTGAATATGGGAAAAATAAATAGAATTCCTTTGGCATTCAGAATATCAGGTACAGATGAGCATGGAAAGGTAATAGGAAGCCCAATGTGTACATTTATTCAAACTCTTATACTCTCAATATTTTTATATTATAGGGTCTTGTTTAGAAAGTTAGTTTCCATGAGTTCTTGCCTGATATGAAAGAAATACTAAATGCATCTCCAACCAACATTTTGTATAAAAAATTAAAACATTCTTCTCCTAATATTCATATTCCAATTAGACATTAGATAAATTGTGATTTCATTGAATCTACAATAAAGCTTATGGATAACTGGCATCTTCACATTATTGGTCTTCTAATGCATAAACATGTAGTGTATTTCCATTTATGTTTATCTTCTTACATTACTTTCAGCAATATGTTTTATTTAACTTCAGTTGTAGAGTCCTTAAACATCATATTTTATAATTTCTCCTATAAATTTGATCATATTATCAATGGCATTATATACTTAATTTTATTTTTTAGTTACTGATTGCTTTGTGTATGATGATTTGTGTTCAGATCCTATGCTGAAATTACTTATTAGATTAAATCAATTTTAAATAGATTCTTTGGATTTCTACATTCAACTCCATGTCATTTATGAATGAATCAAGGTTCCTTATTCTTCTCAAATATAAATGCAATTCTTTTTTTTGCTGTACTTCACTATTGAGTCTTTCATCAAAAAATTTTGTAGAGAAACATTTTCATTAAAATAACCAAATATATTTCATTTGTTTACTTACACTGCATTTTTTTTTATTGTGGGTAAAAATCAAATTTTTCACAATACATACCAATATTTGTAAAATGATATATAAATATATATGCATATATGTGCATTTGCTTACATAAATGTTATTTTTTAAATATATATATATTTTTAAAAGGTGCTTAGATTACCTAGATATTACACAGAAAATTACAGGGATTCCCATGATCCCCACCTCCCACACCCCCCACAACATCCCACACAAACATCCTTCATCAATGTGTCACATCACCTGTAATGGATATACATTCTGAGGCCTTGCCACCAAGCATAGACCACAGTTCACATTGTAGACCACACTCTCTCCCACACAGCTCTGCATGGTATATGCTGATGTAAAATGGTCTACATCTGTCACCTCAACGCCACTTAGGACAACCCCCAAGTCCTGATAATGCCCCTGTTTTTCAGCTGCCCTTGCCCCCTGCCCTGAAAACATCCAGCGGCCACCAGCTCCACCTCACTGTTATAATTTCTTCCATTGCTTGAATCACAATATGTCTACAACAGAATACCATTAAGTCCATTCTAGTCCATAGCTCTTCCCCCAATCCTGAGGGGACTGGGAAGGTGACGTCCACTCCACCTCCAAGTGAGAGAGGGCTTATTTCCCATGGATACAGTGGAAGGGATTATTCTGCCTGCAGCTACAGGCCCTCTCCATTCCCTGGGATGGCTGTTGCCCATCATTGTCTCCTCGCCAGGTGACTTGGATGAGTCCATTGAGCTGTAGGGTACGAGTTGCAGCTCCACCTAGATTCCAGGCACAGCTGGCACATAGGTAGGCCAGAGGCTCCAGTCTCTGGAAGTACACCTAAAAACTCCAGCATCACATATAGGTTTCAATAGAAGGGACTGTTGGACCATGTGCAGGGAGGACTTATTTTAGAGTCCAATTCTGTCACTCTCAGGAGCACAGCTTCCAAAGTAGAGCCCACCAATAAGACATCAATCTCTGATGCTATCCCACCTTATATAGGACGTGGGTGTCTCCAGAGCCTTCAGGAGCCCCTTTGTGTGGGATGATATCCACTTTGCTGTTCTATGAGATCCTACTGAGGTGTGCATAAGCGTTACCTCTGGGATGACCTCCTGACTCCATTTCAAGTCTCTTAGGCACATGAACGCATTTCTCTTTAACTTTTCCCCCTTTTATTGAAGGTCTATTTCCAGTCATGTTTCCAGTTGGCACTTGATATTAATCTCTTATGGCCAGGGAGGCCCATCTCTGGGAGTCATGTCCCCTGTTGGGGGGGAAGGTAATATATTCATATGCTGAGTTTGGCTTAGAGAGAGGCCACATTTAAGCAACAAGGAGGCTGTCACATGACAACCCTTAGGTACCCCATAACAGTAAGCTAAGTTTCAATTACAGGAGCAAAGACTCATAAGGCTAGTCATTAATAACAAGAACCCATCAGTGGGTCATCCTCTTTTGCCCGACACTGCCCCTGCACTCAGGGGACTGTTGCTGCTTCCTTGGAGAATGTGGCAGAGCTCTCCAGGCTGGGAATTAAGATTCCCTCATTTATTTAGTGATTGTCGACCCACTGTGACCATGCCCCATCCCTTGATCATTTGAACAATTTTATATATCTTTCATGTATATTCAGATGAACTTACTTCCATGAATCCCCCATCCCAGACACCCCCCACCAATGCTCCTCTGCAGCCCCCATCGTAACCCTTCTGTGATCTAAACCTTCCTTGAACATGAAGGCCATATAATAACCAAATGAATTAATAGGAAAAAGAAATAATAATTATAAGCTTAAATGCAAGAGATAAGTACAAGGAAACTCAGAAGAAAAAAAAAGCTAAACTAAAATTAAAATATAATTAGCGGATTGGGACATTCAAAAAAATGGGAAAAAAACACACAAAAAATTCCTTTTTAAAAAAAATTATTAGGAAGGGCAGGTTGGAATACACAGGGCATGTAACAATGAATCTTGTCATGCCATGAGTCAAGACAGAGGAGTTTCATGTGCCCCAGGGGGATGGGGAGAAAGGAACAGTTAAGATTAAAAGAGGTATTTAGTGGTCATGGGAAAGGTTTTTCATTACCTTACAGTAATGGACACAGGACATGGTAAATATGATCAAAAATTATTAAACTGTACCGTCTAAATTGCAAACTATACTGTAAACCATTGACAATGTTTAGTTGCTATATTTTACTCTCTGTAAAACAGTTATAACAATGGTAACATCCATTTAAAAAATGGTTTTAATATGGGGTGGGGAAGGGGGAGGGAGGTTGGGTATGTGGGAGTCTCTAGTATTCTGTGTGTGCCTTTGCTGTGACCTAAAACTTCTTTGAAAATTAAATGAAAATTTGGGAGACACTGGGGAATGAGAGGGGCAAGGTGTGATGGTACACTGGACATCTGATAATACAGTGATAAAAGGAAAAGAGAATAATTTTTTTTTCTTACACTGCTTTTTGAGGGAACTATTGAACAGTGTTTGCAGTTTGTGTGAGTTCATATTTAATTCAATTTCATAGGACACCACATTTTGTGGTAATTCCAGCAGCAATAACAGTCTTGAAGAAAAAAAAAACAATAAACAACAAAAAATTTTGAATCTCTTCCATGAGTAATTTTGTAGTGGTATTTTATGTGAAAGGATCAAATTTAATGATAAATTGGATTCTTTGCTAAGCTGCCATGCTAAATATTTAGATAAATTTTATGTAGGCCCAATAAATATCACAACTTTATTTCTGTATCTTAACTAGAAATTATGAAATATGGTTGAATTCTTTGTATCGAATTATTAATTGAAAGTGTTCTTAAAATTTTCTCATTTTATTGGGGAATATTTCTTATATAGAAATGATATAATTACTTAAACCTTAGGAACCAATTCTCTATTCTTTCAACATTATTATGTGGTTAAACATAATCATCTTGGGCATAATTTAGAGCAGAAAGTGTCCATGTTTTCTATTGTAGAAAGTGAAAACTAATAATTGCATTTTGTAAAGGAAACGTGTTATGTGTTGGAGAAATAAGCTATGAGGGGATGGAAAGGGTGTAGTATTTGGCAAAAAAATAGGTCAAGGAAGAACAAATGATAGTTATTTCAAGCAATTTATTTATATTTATCCTATTAATTACATCTATTTCTACTATACTTTTTATTTGTAAGTTACAGATTTCTTTAGTTTGATAAATAGTATCTTTATCTTAGACAAAGATAAAATATGATAAGTATGAAATGCATGAATACAATATATGGAAAAAATAGGAACCATCTGGTTGGAATAGCTCATTTGGATTCTGAAGTCTACAGTTATGAAATTTTTAAGGTACTTATTTAATGTAAGGGATCTTTATTGGAAAATTATTCTCTCTCCAATATTTCTGAGGAGTAAATAAAAACAGATAAATCCTTTAGGTTTCTTCAAGAATTTTTTTTTGCAATTATCAATGATTCTTTAATACAAAATAAAAATAATCCATGTTCAGCTTTCCTACATTCTTTGAAAAGAGTTTCTTCAGTTGGATGTTTCTAACCACAAACCAAAGAGTGTACAGACATTGTATTTGGTTCCTATACCCCTTACATTTCCTTTAGTTTCTAA
>JAKSZT010054225.1:909734-931522 GCA_026826555.1 Tolypeutes matacus
CCCAGGGCCCATGATACCCCCCTCTCCTAACCCATGGAATGTCAAGATTCACAGTTGCATGCTCTGGGGATTTGAACCAGCACTTCCTAAACCATCCATCAAGCTTCTTAGAATTCTTCCAAAAAATACCCCTTACCCCTTTACAAAACCATTCAAGCATTTTGGTAATTGAAAGACCATGACCCCATTCTTCTGTACCAAATTCTGTATAAGTCAGTCAAAGGGGTGCTGATGCAAAGCACCATAAATCTGTTGAGCACCATAAATCTGTTGGGTTTTATATGGGTTATTTATTTGGGGTAGAAGCTTACAATCACAAGGCCATAAAGCATATGTTACTTCATTCATCAAAATCTTTTGCCATGTGTTGGAGCAAGATGGTAGGTGATGTTTGCAAGGCTTCAGGCTCTGTGACTCCATTTACTTCTGGTCTCAGCCATAGGCTTGGTATAAGGCTTGTCTCTCTCCCTGGGGCTTGTTTCTTCCAGGACTCAGATGCTCTTTTCTCTCCACAAGATCAGTATTAGACTCTCAGGCATTTTTTCTTCCCGGGGCCTCTGCCATGTCTATAGAGCCAACTCTATTCCTCTGTTCTCCTCTATTCCTCTTACTTCCTGGGGATCCTCTATCAAAAACTCTAACTCCTCTTTAGTGTCATTTTCTCAGTGTGTTTCCACCCACCATGGGAACAGGGTATCAATATCCTACTGACATGATCTAATGAAATCTTTCATCATTATTTAATCAAGTAAAAGTGAACTCTCTGAATTTAATACATTAAAATATGCCCTAATGAATAGACCAGTTTACATATACAGTCCAATATCTATTTTTGGAATTCATAAACAATGCCAAGCTGCAACAGAGTCTTTCATCTTTATTTTTTTCATTGAAGTATAAAAAAAATATCAGTAGGGCACAAATTTTAATTGTATAGCTAAATAATTGTTTACTTTAGTCCATAGTTTCATTCTCACTTATGTTTGTTCATTCCTCTGTCTTGAACATTTTGGAATGGTCATGCCCTCTCTGCATCCAATTGAGAGTGGTTGGATCCAATGGAGCATATGGATGGAACTGTCTTGCTTGCAGTTGAGGAAACTCCCTACTTCTTGGTTTGCATGGAGGCCTTCACCATACTTTTCTTAATTTTCCTGGGTAAGGCTGATGATCTGGAGAGTAGGTGTTGGCTGCAACTCTGCTGAGATTCAGGGTTCACCTGGCAAATGAACAGCTGGAAGATTTAAGTCTCAGAGACATATATTTAATGGTTATAGTGCTAATTATAAGCTGCTTTGGCTGTGGATGGGGGTGATAGTTGTGCAATGATGTGAAAGGGATCAATGGTTCTGGAATGTGAGAGTAAGCAGATTGGGGGATAGGGATGGACTATCTATGGATCTGGGGGAAGGAATGGAGGAAGGAACAGTTGAACTCTGGGGATTTGTAGGTCTGTGGTTGAAACTACAATGGTGGGAATGCTCTTTTGGAAAATATGACAAGGGAGGGTCACCGGTGCAGGATGTGTGAGAAAGGGTGCACCTGGAGTATACTTCTATGAAATATCAGTTGGTCAAGGAGGAAATCACAAAAGAAATCAGTAGTTACCTTGAAGTGAATGAAAATGACAACAAAATGTATCTATGGGATGCAGCAAAAGCAGTGCTTGAGAAAGTAATTTATAGTCATAAATGCTTATATTCATTCATTTATTTTTTTTTATTATTATGGGTAAAAATCAAAATTCACACAATACATACAAACATTTGCAAAATGATACATAAATATATATGCATATATGTGTATTTGCTTACAAAAAATGTTGTTTATATATATATATATATACATATATTTTAAGAGGTGCTTAGATTACCCAAAATATTACTCGGAACCCACTGGGAAAAACAGATGAAGGAAATGGATGTGGTTAAAACAATCAGATGCTCACCTATCACATGCAAGGTCCTGGGTTAAGTTCCTGGTGCCTCCTAAAAAAAGATGAGCAAAACAGTGAGATGGAATGGTAAGCTGATTTGACAAGATGCCACAACAAGAGGCTGCAACAATTTTCTGTGATAAGGAAACACAATGAGAGACACAATAAATAGGAGTGGAAGTGCCACAAATGATTGGGTACCTCCCTCCCACATGGGAGATCCTGGATTAGGTTCCCTGTGCCTCCTAAAAAAACAATGAAGATGAGTAGACATCGAGTGCAAACAATGAGGGGAGAGAAATAAATAAATAAAATAAAACTGTTTTTTTTTTTTAAAGAAGAAAGAGCTTAAGTCAAGGACTTAACCTACTTCTGGAGGAATTAGAATAGGAACAACAAACTAATCCCAAAGAAAGTAGAAAGATGGGAAAAACAAAGATTATAGCAGAACTAAATGAAATTGAAAATAAAATAACACTAGAAAAAATTAACCAAAGCACAAGAAGTTTCTTTTTGAAGATGAATAAAATTGGCCAACCCTTAGACTAATAAAGAGAAAAAGAGAGAAGAAGCAGATACATAAAATTAGAAATGAAGACGAGGATATCACCACTGACGTCTCAGAAATCATGAATATTTTAAGAGGATAGTTAGAAATATTGTATGCTGACAAGATGGATAAGTTAGATGAAATGGACAAATTTCTAGAAACACACAAGCAGCCTACATTGATGAAAGAAGAAATTGATGAACTCAGCAAACCAATCAAATTAACAAGATTGAATTAATCGCCAAATCCTCCCAACTAAGAAGAGCCCAGGACAAGGGCACACTTAGGGCAGGCTTCTAGGGAGTGTCTGAGTGATCATCTTGTCATAGTGGGTTATATCAATGGGTGGAGACCCACATAATGAGCATGAAAGTGCTGGACTTAAATCCTGAGGAGTCCTGGTATGTTCTCAGATAGAGGGGCAGGAGTGTCTCAAGAGCATAGGCAGTACCTAATAGAAGAGGACTGGCCTATATGTCAAGCCCTTAAAGTTGTTACAAGTAGCTATGAATCTTGTTGTTCAAGGGAGTGAAGATTGGTAGGTGCTGAGGGGGAGGGAGAGAAATAGAATAGATGTAACATGGGGCATATTCTGGGCAATGAAATTGTTCTAAATGATCTTAAAATGATGGTTACAGGCTATGTTAAATTTTGTCAAATTTTATAAAAGTGTATGGTCCAATATGTAAACCATACTGTAAATCACTGACCATGTAAGTAGAAATGATTCAATATTAGTATATCAACTCTATAAAAACATACCATCCACATGTAAAATATTATTATTGGGTAAAGGGGGAGGATATTGGGTGTATGCGGATCCCCTATATTTGGTACATCACTTTTCTGAAACCTAAATCTTCCTTGAAAACAAAATGAAAAGAATAAGGCACTGGGGAAATAAATGGAAGAAAAGGTCCCTGTACAAACAAGAAAACAGATCTTACAGTGATTTAAGACATAAGGTCAAAAATACTATATTTAATTTTTTATTTTTTATTACAAATTATTTTTAGTTTTTGTATTTTATTTGTTAGTTTTAAAACTATCATTATTATTTCATTTCCTTACTAATTGTTTTTGGTTATTTTGTTAGCATCACATTTGAAGAAGTTTTGGATCACAGAAGGGTTACAACTGTTGCAGTGGAGGATCATTGGTGTGCGGTATAAGTGATGGGGTATGCATGGGGGAAGGTTTATCTGGAGCATATATATAAGGCATATAAATATGGTCAAGTGTTCATGGGGCATTGTCACAGTGGGTGGAGATTCACAGAATAACCAAAAAAATATTGAATTCCCATCCTGGAGAACTCTGCCACATCATCTAATGGGACAGCAACAATTCCCCAAATATAGGGTGAGTGACTAATGAAGTAGGATAGGCCATTGACAGATTCTTGATATTGATGACTGTACTTAAGAACCTTTATCTATGAAATTGAAATTTAATCTACTGTTATAGGGGGCCTAAGAGTTACCTTCTGAGAGCCTCTTTGTTGCTCAAATGTGGCAACTCTCTAAGCCAAACTCAGCTTGTAAATGGATTACCTTCCCACCCCCCCTGCATGGTACATGGCTCCTAGGGATGAGACCCCCTGGCAATGAGAGATTACTACCAAGCACCAACTAGCAATGCAAATGGAAAAAGACCTTGACCAAAAGGGGGAAAATGTAAAGACAGATGAGTTTAAGTGGCTAGGAGACTTCAAAATGTGTCAGGAGGTCATTTCAGAGGTTACACTTATGCACATCTCAGCAGAATTCATTAACTGCCAATGTAAATATTGCCTCAAATAGCGGGTTCCTTAGAGCTCTGGAGGCATGCAGACACTATAGGCAGGGAAGGCAGCTCAGGAGTTTGGTGCCCTACCAGTGGGCACTATTTGGGAATTTATGGATTCAGTTGTGGTTTCCCTACATATAGTTCTTCTGCCACTTCTGTTTGAACCTGTATTAATAACAGATTTAATAGGTGTATGTCCAAGAGTCTTATATCTTTGGGATATCCATGTACCCACTAGCCCCTGAATCTCAACAGAGTTGCACCACCCACTCCCCAATTCATCAGACTCACCCAGAATATCTAACAAGGAAATGATGATAGACAATGACCACCCCAAGGAACAGAAAGAGTCTGCAACTGCAAGTAAGATAGTCCCATCCATCAGCCCCTTGTAATCTGAGGTCACTCTCATATAGAGGTGGAGATGACATCACCATCCCAGAATCCTAATGACTGGGGAATGAGCAATGGGTTAGAGTATATTTACTGGTATTCTACTATAGACTTAAAGTGATTCTAGCAATGGAAGAACTTATGTTCTGCTGAGATGTGCATAAGTGTTACCACTGGGATGACCTCCTGACACACTTTGAAGACTCTTAGCCATATAAACTCATTTGTCTATACCTTTTCTCCCTTTATTCAAGGTCTTTTTCCAGTTGTATTATCAGCCAGTACTTGGTAGTAATCCATCGGTACCAGGGAGGCTCATCTCCAGGAATCACATCCCTTGTTGGGGGGAAGGTAATGCATTTATATGCTGAGTTTGGCTTTGATAGAGGCCACACTTCAGCACCAAGGAGCCTCTCAGTAGGCAACATTTAGGCACCTCACAATCCTAGCCTAAGTTTTAATTTCAAGAGCAAAGGCTCATGAACATAGTAATCAATATTAAGGGCACATCAATGGATCATCCTCCTCCACCAGTCATTGCCCCTGCATTTGGGGGTGTGTTGCTGCTCCATTAGAGAATGTGGCAGAGCTATCCAGGATGGGAATTCAATATTCTTTCAGTTATTGTGTGAGTCTTCACTCATTGTGACAATGCTCTGTGAACATTTGAACATATTTATATAACTTATATGTATGCCCAGGTGAACTTCATCCCATGTATTCCTCATCAATGATACCCACACCACTGATCCTCCTCTGCCCCAGTTGTAACCCTTCTGTGATCCAAAACTTCTTCAAAAATGAAGCCAATAAAAGAGCCAAATACAATTAATAGGAAAATGAAATAATAATGATGGGTTTAACTATAAGAAATAAAATGCATAAAAATTTTAAAAACCTAAAAATAAAATAAAAAGAATGGGCTATTAAAAAATAATTTAAAAATTTTTGACATTTTGCCTTTCACCACTGTAGTATCTGGTGCCCTGTATGTACAGCTACATTTTCTTCCATTTATTTCTCAGTGTCTAAATTTTTTTTTTCATTGTGATTTCAAGGAAGTTTTAGGCCACAGTAAAGTCACATACAGAATAAAGTGGACTCCCATATACCGACTGTCCTCCCCCTTTTCGCCTTCCTATATTAATATGTTTTTATACGTGAATGGTGTCTTCATTACAACTGATATACAAATAGTGAAACCTAGCTACTAACCATGGTCAATGGTTTACATTATGGTTTACATTTTAGACAGTACACTTTTATAAATTTCGATGAGCTTTAACATGGCCTGAGTCAATCATTGCAAGATCATGTAGAAAACTTCCATTTCCCACCAAATACCCCTTATTCCATCTTTTTTATTCCTCCCTCCCCCTGTAGGCCCACTGTGACTCCCCAGCTTCACTGCTTAGATGATATGATTCCTAGTTGATTGCAACAACATTGAGGCTTTGAAACATTGATTTTTCCTCCCCTATTAGGAAAAGCCAATGCTCTCAAAAGACTCAGCCCCTCTGTGAACATATCGGTCCTCCCCAGGATGGGAGTCCAGTTCCTTCCCACTCATTATGTGGATCTCCACCCAATGATAGAACACATTGTGACAAAATGATCACTCATGCACTCCCTAAAAGCCTGCTCCAAGTGTGCCCTGCCCCGAATGCAGCCATCCATCATGATACACCAGTAAACCTTCCTTGTCTTATTGCCAAATTTGTACTTTCAACTACATACCTAACAATCCCCAGTGTTCACCTGGTCCCTATCCAAACCCTCTCCCCTCCCCCAAGTTTCCTGGACCTTCCAACCCACCCATCTCAATCTACCCCCCTGTCAAATTTGCACCACCCAACCTAATAATATCACTACCCTCCTGTCATAACCCTTCATTGTGCAACTACACACTTTCACCTTATCATAGATTATGTCCATATGGGAAGTGGCTCACAACCTTCTTCTCCCTTTCTATTTCATGTAAACCTATCTTCAAGACAATAGCTCTCCATGTCTGCTCAGTTTGCTTAATTCATATCAGTGAGGTCATGTAATACTCATCCTTCAATTCCCGGCTTGCTTCATTCAACATAAGGTCCTCAAGATTCATCCATGTCATCCCGGGTGTTAACACTGTATAACTTCTTAGAGCTGAGTAATATTCCACTGTTTGTATGTACCCCATTTGGTTTTCTATTCATCTGTTGATGGGCATTTGGGTTGATCACAACTTTTGGTAAAAGTGAATAATGCCTTTATGAAAATTGATGTACATATATCTGTTCTTGTCTTTGCTTTCAAGTTTTCTGGATATATACCCAGCAGTGGAATTGCTGGATCATATGGCAATTTTATAATCAGATTTTTTAGGAACCACCAAACTGTCCTCCACAATGGCTAGATCATTCTACATTCCCACCATCAGTGGATGAGTGTTCCCATTTCTTAAGATCATCTCCTACATTTACAATCCTCTGTTTTTTTAATAGCCACCAGTCTAATGAGTATAAGATGGTATCTCTTTTTGGTGTTGATTGTAATTTTCCTAATAGCTAGTGATGTTGAGCATCTATTGATGTGCTTTTTTAGCCATTTGTATTTCTTCCTTGGAGATGTGTGTTTTGAAGTTGCTTGCCCATTTTTTAAATGGATTGTTTGTCTTTTTGAGGTCTAGGATTTCTTTATATATGCTGGATATTAGGCTTCTATCAGATATATGCTTGCCAAATATTTTCTCCTACTGAGATGGCTGTCTTTTTACTTTCTTAATAACCTCATTTGAGGTGCAAACGTTTTTAATTTTGAGGAGATCCCATTTATCTATTATTTCTTTCACTGCTTGTGCTTTGGGTATGAAGTTCATGAAAACATTTCCTATTAAATGGTCCTGTAGATGCTTCCCTGCATTATCTTCCAAGGTCTTTATGGTCTTGGCTCTTCTATTTAGATCTTTGATCCATATTGAGTTGATTTTAGTATAACGTGTGAGAAGGTGTTCCTCTCATTATTTTGAATATAGATATCCAGTTCTCCAAGCACCATTTGTTGAAAGGCCATTCTCTCTCAGTTGAGTGGGCTTGGCTGCCTTGCCAAATATTAAATGATTGTATATGTAAGGATCTATATCAGAACTCTCAATTCAGTTCCATTGTTCTATCTTTGTGTCTATACCATACAATTTTGGCCACTGTAGCTTTATAGTATGTTTTAAAGTCAAGAAGGGTGATTCCTTCTATTTCATTTTTCTTCTTCAATATATCTTTGGCTATTCAATGCCTCTTACCCCTCCAAATAAATCATGTAGATACTTGTTCTAATTCAGTAAAAATGATGTGTTGATTTTTATTGGGATTGCATTAAATTAGATTAGTTCGGTAGGATAGACATCCTAATGACATTTAGTCTTCCTATCAATGAACAAGGAATACTCTTCCATTTATTTAAGTCTTCTTTGATTTCTTTTAACACTGTTGTGTAGTTTTCTGTGGATAATTCATTTACATCTTTAGTTAAATTTATTCCTAGGAATTTGATTCTTTTAGTTACCATTGTAAATGCTATTTTTTTTCTTGATTTCCTCATCAGATTGCTTGTTATTGGTGCACAGTAATGCTACTTTTTTGAGCATTGATCTTATAGCCAGCAACTTTACTGAGCTCATTTATAAGTTATTGAAGCTTTCTTGTAGATATCTCAGGGCTTTCTATGTGTAGGATCATGTTATCTACAAATAGTGAAATTTTTACTCCTTTCTTTCCAACTTGGATGTCTTTTATATCTTTTACTTGCCTCAGTACATAAGCAAGTATCTCGAAGACAATGTTAAATAGGAGCAGTGATAGTGGGTAACCTTGTCTTATTCCCCATATTAGAGGTAAATATTTTATGATTTCAACATTGTATATGATATTAGCTGTAGGATGTTCATAAATACCCATTATCATGTCCCAAAAGTTTCCTTCTATTCCTACATTTTGCAGTATTTTAATCAGATTGAAAGAATAAGCTAAAATCTTCCACCAAAATAAAGTCCAGTGCCAGATGGCTCCACTCATGAATTGAAATAACAATAATCCTTTTAAAACCCTTCCAAAAATTTCTTGTAGCAGAAACATTTCCTACTTTATCTTACAAGACCTATATTTTCTGTTAACAAAACCTGAGCAAGACACAACAAAAACTGAGAAATTTCAAATTTTCTTTATGAAGATAGGTGTAAAAATATTGAACAAATTACTATCAAGCCTTATTAAACAATATATTAAAAATATTATTCACTATGATCAAGTGAGATTTATCCTAGGAATGCAAGGTTAAATCAACATACCAAAATCATTAAATATAATGCCCCATATAAAGTGATCAAATGAAAAAACATGATTATCTCATTAGATGCAGAGAAGAATTTGACAGAATTTACCACCATTTCATAATAAAAACACCAATAAACTAGAAATAGAAGGGAACTTTACTTGCTTTATATTTTTTAAAAAATGGTATAATGCATTATACACAATTAGAAGAAAGTATTATTTTGAAAATTTTAAATTTATATATTAAACCAGTTTTATGTATCTATTCCTACTATTGCATCCTTTCCTTGACATTTTAAATTTTATTTTAAGGAAAATTTAGATTACATATATGTTACATAAGAAATATAGGGATTCCTTTATGCCACACTGCCTTCCCCCTTGTTACATTTTCCCATATTAAAAACATTCTTCATTAATGTGATGCATTTTTTAATATTGATGAACACATATTAAATCTTTGCTACTAGCCATGGATATTATGGCTTGTATCCATCATTTCAACATCATGCAGGACAATTCCAAAGCCCTGAAAATGACCCCATATTACACTTTTTCCCCCTTGCCATCCCCTCAGAACCTCCAGTGACCACTGTCTCTACATCAACATTAAAAGTTCTTCATTGCTAGAATAACAATTAGTCTGTAGTAGAATAATAGTAAGTCTACTTTATTCCAATATTCATTCCCCAATCCTGAGAATTTTGGGATGATGATGCCCACTCTGCCTCTAATTGAGCGGGTCTTTCATCCCATTGGGCAGATGGATGGAACTATCTTGCATGCAGTTGCAGACTCTCCCTATTCTTTGAGATGGGCATTGTCCATCATTATCTCCTTGTTAGTTGTCCTGATTGAGTCCAATGAACTAGAGAGTAGGTGTTGCAACTCTGCTGAGATACAGGGCCCAACTGGCACATAGATGTACCTAAGATTTAAGTCTCTTAAACATACACCTATCAGGTTTAATACTAACTATAGGTTCAAATAGAAGGGGCAGAAGAGCCTTGTGTATGGAAAACACAAATGTGTCCAATGCTGTCACACTGGGGATCATAGGTTCCAAGGTAAGGTCCACTGACAGGGCACTAAACTCCTGAGCTGTCTGCCCTGCCTACAGTGTCTGGATGTCTTCAGAGCCCTCAGGAGCCCTTTTATTTGAGGCATTATTTACTGTGGCAGTCAATGAGATCTTGCTGAGAAGTGCATAAGCATAATCTACGGAATGACCCCCCCAACTCACTTTAAAATCTCTTAGCCATAAAAACTAATTTGTATTAACCATTTCCCTCTTATGGTCAAAGTCTTTTTACATGTGTATTGCGAGTTGGTGCTTGGTAATAATCCCTTGGTGCCAGGGATTCTCAGCTCTGGACTCCTATCTCAGGCTGAGGTGGGGGAGGAAGGTACTGCATTTCTATGCTGATTTTGGTTAGATAGAGGCCACATTTTAGTAACAAGGAGACCTTCAGGTGGTAAATCTTAGGCAACATATAATACTAGGCTAAGTTTCAATTTCAAAAGTAAACTTTCATAAGTACAATTATCAATATCCATGACTATGCAATCGTCTGTTCCTTCACTAGGCAATCCCCTAGTTCTTGGGGGTTTCTGCTGTCCCAATAGATTATGTAGCAGTACTTGTCAGGACAGGAATTTAATATTCTCTCAGTTATTGTGTGCATCTCCACACACCAGGGACAATGCCCTATGAATATATGAACACCTTCATATGTCTTAGAAACTTTCCCCAGAGGAATCCCCTCCCTTGCATCCATCCATCATTGACACCCCACACCAATGTCCCTCCCCTGCCACAGTTGTAAACCTTCTGTGACTCAAAACCTCCAAGATGAAGCAATGAAAATAACCAAAAATAATAATAACAAGAAGAAAATGGAATAATAGTTTTAAAAATAACATATAAAATGAAAAAATATGTCATGGATTTTTTTTGATGTTTTGCCTTCCATCAGAGTAAGAGCTGTTGTATTTTATGTACAGTGACATTTTCTTCCATATATTCCCTCAGTGTCTTATTCTTTTTTAATTTAATCTTCAAAGAAGTTTTATGTTACAGAAAACTGATGTAGAGAACAGTGCCCTCTCCTTTTTTCTCTATCCCTTATTAATAACATTTTAGATGCAGGTGTTTCATTTGTTGCAATTTATGTACAAGTATTAAAGCATTGCTACTAACCATGGTCAATGGTTTAGATTATGATTTACATTTTGAACTGTACACTTTTGTAAATGTTGACAAAATTTAAAATATCCTTTGCACATTTTTGTGAGATCATGCAGAATTCTAATACCCTAAAAATGCCCTATGTTCCATCTAGTCAGTTTTTCCTTCCCTCTCCCCTTGGGACTTATGGTAACCATTGTTTCACTTTTTGATGATTAATTCATACTTACTGGAAGTAATATTGAGGGCTGACATATTGGCCTGTTTTCTTTTATTAGGCACTGTCTATGTTCTCTAGAGACTCTTGCCCCTCTATTTGAGAACTTAGCAGGATTTCCCAAGATGGGAGTTAAATATAGAAAAGAGGGTAGGTGAGAAGAAAAAAAAGTAAAAAGAAGAAAAACAAAACCATTGATGTTTCCAGAGGTTTTGTGAAGAAGGTATGTGTAATTTCTCAGTCCTGTATTGTCTCAAGTACATTAAACTTATTCTTGGTTTCAGAGGCTAAAAACCCACATTTTAAATATTAAGATTTTTGTAACTTCTTTCTCCACCAACTGCTTAAGGATATCAAGTTTATTTATTTTTTGTTTGTTTTTGTTTTTGTCTCTGAGAAAATGACAGATTTACTGGGTTATAAGTTGTTTGTGATGCCATTCTGTCTGGTTTTGTTTGCACAACATACTCAGCTGGGAAGGAACAGATGGGCTGGATTTATATATTTGAATGATGCAATGAACTTGAGGGGCATGGAAGCACCTTCATTTGGTAGTTTCTATTGTATTTATATTTTAACACTATATTTTTAAATGTTCTAAGTAGAGTGAAAAATTGCTAACTCAGACCATTATTGATATATGAAATGTTGTGAGTCTCTAAACATGGCGGAAAAGAATACATGCACAATTTTGGAATACCTGTGTTCATATTTTGTCTCCACTACTTGCTCTCTGGCTAAAATTAGGCAACCTTCATATTTTCAAAATGATATTTATATCCATAGTGCCTTTCTAAGTGTGACAATGGTAGGTCTGAGGATTAAATATATATATCAATCACTTATAATTCTGCATAGCACAAAAGACACACTCAATACAGGTTAAATTAGATTAATAGTATATGCTCTACAAAGGCCTTAAAATCAGCTCTCCTAAACTTACTTAACAGTATTTCATAGAGATCCAGATAATTCATTTTGTAATGAAGCTTAATTCTTAGGATTAATAAAGATCTCTCCTTCCCCACATATATAGAAAAAATACTTAGGGATCATTCTGGCATGTGAATCCTCATCGACCTTTAATAACATGCATACAAATTCCTAAATATAAAAAGAGTAATGGTGATGCATATGTCAAAATGCCAAAGACCATGACAATTTCTTTTTAATGTCTAAATATTGTGCTATATATAAAAACATTATATGTGTATGCACATATAATACATTATATTTTATATATATTATACATACAAAATATATTTGTAAATATTTTTGTTTATTCTTAATATGTGGTCGGATAGTCAATAAAATGATACCATCATACATACAGTTCATTAAATTACATATGTTTCTCCCCACAAAGATTCTCATTATTGCATTTGAGGATATCAGCAAGAAATTGAAACTATATATTTTGGAACACTTCAACTCCTCCTAATAACAAATTATAAATATTAAAAATCATCTTCATATTGGTAAACTTGTAGTGTGACACATGCAACTTTTTGGTGCAAAAATATTTGCATTAATCAGTTCACATTATTCTCACCAAATCCCATAACATGTAAGTTTCTAACATCCTCACATCTTAGATGAAGAAACAGAACATAGACAAATTAAGTAACATATCAGAAGTCACGAAAAAGTGGTCAAGCCAGGAAGAAAACCTTCTCACTCAAGATCTAAGGCAGAGCTATTCTGCACTGGGATTCACCTCTTACAATTTTCCTGTTCTCAGATTGACATAAGTGAGGATGGTAAATGAAATCTTATGTGACTGATTCTTATTTTTGTTTGTGTGATTCAAAGGGAACAGACCTGATTAATTTGGGCATTTGAAAGACCATTGAATGATAGTTGTCATATCTAAGGAACCAGAGTTACAATCAATATTCAATAATCAATATTTAATCAGCTTTGCTTTAGCAGCAGAGTTAAAAGTATGTCTGCATAAAAAACAATTCTAATATCGGTTATTAGAATCAACATAAGTGAAATTGAGCAGCTTTTCTATATATTCTAATAGGAAATCACTTTTAAATGCTTTAAATGTAAGAATTTTTACTTTGTTATATTTAAAATTTACACAATAATTTGAAATATCCACATGGGAAAAATACATATTAGACAAAATAAACACTTCACTCCCAAGTGTTTTAATTAAAAGGAAATGCATATTTTATAGATTTATTACACATAGGATTTCAAAACGTACAACTAACTCATTGAGATAAAGGTGAATCAGCCTTTTACTGCTCATATTCTAATATACCACTTGATACTTCAAATGAATTAATTGACTTTTTATAGTAAAGCAGTTTCTTTTTTAAAATATTAAAAAGTAATATTCACATAGTAATGTAATGATGAGGAAAATAATTTTCACTAATTTTGGAGGACTATATGAAATATCAATTTTGAAAAATCACTTGAATAACATAAGGTAACATTGTATGCTAATAAAACCACAGTGTATGTTTACATCTTCTTCTTTACATTCTGGTTTGCACATCAGCCTGCACTGACAACAACAAAATGTTCATTTCCTAATCGCTTGCCACTCTAGAGAAATGAGCCTCATTTATTTCTGTTCAGCAAATGAAAACCAAAATGGTGAAACCTTTTCTGCTCCAAATTTGAATTTGAAATATGGAAACATCAGTGAGGAAGAAAATTTAACAGATGAAAGTAATTTATCAGAAAATGAAAAAAAGAAAAAAAAGATACACATGGTACTTTATTCAGCTATTTTAAAAAGATGGACCTGAAAAAGCCAGAAACATAGAGAACGTTGAAGAATTTTTCACAGAAGAACCAAGTGAAGTATCTCCATATCCTGATTTTCAACATTCCACTTTCAATACTCTGGTCTTGCACAAATCAGGTTTCTCAAAATCAGAAAATTGGAAAGCAACAGTGGAGCCCTGAGAAAGCTCTATTGAACACTTGATAACTCCTTTAGTGTTACTGAAAAGAATTCAGCATGTGGCTATAAAAAAAGAGATGCCCAAACTACAAACTAACTTCTTTACTCCAAGAGTTACTGAAAGGCTTTTATACTCCAAAGCTGTACCCAAAGTGAGGCAGTCAAAACTTACTGATTCTTTGAGTCTTCAGACATCTTGTGTAGGTAAACATCTAGGAAAAAGAAAAAGCAATTCTGATTTCTTGCAAGATTGGACACAATACTTATAAATGGCATTGGAGCAATCCTGGAAATTATAAGTGGCATACTAGAACACCATCTCTAAAAAGTTCACCAAGCACAAAATAATTGATTGCAACTTATGACAACTTTAAGAATACAAAAAGCTCCATTTTAAATCCATGCCAAGAACTCTCCAGCAAGCCTACTTCTTTCCAAGCAATGCCATCACTGGGTAAATGGTCTCAACAAGATATCTGCTACCAAGGTCTCCAAAACCAATTTCACCTGTTCCATTGCCTTTTCCTTAAAATCAGAAGGAAGAAATTAAGACAAGGACCAAAAAGAAACTTTACTGAAAAAACATACTTTTGAACAGATCATTCTATATTCAGAAGCTGAACTTTTTATCAACTTCATTTATAGTGAAGAAGAAATGCTCACCACTGACTATAAATAACACTTTCTTTCATACATCTCATCATGAGCAAAACTCTTCCAAGTAGTCCACCTAAAATATGGCTCATCATTCCAAGATATAGCTATTAAATGCACACAAACACACAGGACACAATTACTTTATATGACATAGAGTGGAACTCCCGAAAATCACTGCAGAAATGTCTCTGTAAATTCCAGGGCTTCCATAATGACATATTTGACAATCTCTTATATCTTTCAAATAAATGTTTCACTTATTAAACTAAGCCATTATATTTAAAAGATTATTATTTTGTTATTCATTTTCATTATAATTCCATCAATAAATGGTATAATTGAAAAAATATAACTTATGAGATAGAGTAAAGTCAGTGAAGAGAGGGAAATTTATAACCCTAATCTCCTATATTGAAAAAAGAAGAAAGATCTAAAATCCAAGATCTAACTGAACTGAAGACACTAGAAAAGAACAGAAAACCAATCCCAAAAGAAAGCAGAAGGAAATAAATAATAGAGATTATATCAGAAATAAATGAAGTTGATAATTTAAAAAATATAGAAAAATCAACAAACCAAAACTGGTTCTTTGAGAATATCAATAAAATTGATGAGCCATTACTTAGACTAACAAAGAAAAAAAGGAAGAAGATGAAAATAAAATCAGATATGAAATGAGAAAGTTATAACTGACCCCACAGAAATAGAAAGGATCATAAAAGGATATTATGAGAAATGGTATGCCAACAATCTAGACAGACTAGTTGAAAATGTCAAATTCCTAGAAATAAACAGTCTACATTGACTACATAAGAAATACAATAACTTAACAAACCAATTACATTGAAAGAGATTGAAACAGTCATCAAAATCTCCCAACAAAGAAAACTCATGACTAGGTGGCTTCGCAGGTGATTCTATCAAACATTTTAAGAAGTATTAACACCTAACCTGTTTAAACTCCTCCAAGAAATTGAAGAGGATGGAAAATTACTGAACATATTTTAAGAATACAACATAAACCTAATACCAAAGCCAGATAAAGACACTACAAGAAAATAAAAATTATAGACCAAACCTATATAATGAACATAGATGTGAAGATTCTCAATAAAATACTTGCAAATAGAATTGTAGCAGTTTGGCAGTTTGATATAGCTATGAATTCCAAAAATAGATATTGGATTATGCTTGTAAACTGGTCTGTTAATCTGCACATGATTAAGTTATGATTAGGGCATTGACTGGGCCACATCAGTAGGGCATTGAACCCCACCCCTTGGTAGGTAGGGAATCAAATATAAAAGGCATGGCAAAGGACAGAGTTGGAGCAGTTCTGATCTTGGAGTTTTGATGCTGGAGCCTGGGGAAGTGAGCAGACAGAGAGCTTGGTCATGAAGAAGGAGAATAGAGATGAGCCATTCACCTGATAGGCTTCAGCTGGCTTTGTGGAGAGAGGGATAGACTAGAGAGCCTCTTAGTCTACAGCTGACTTTGTGGAGGAAACAGAGGTGCTGAGCCCGGAGAGAAATGGATTCCAGGAAGAGGGGAACCCAAGAAGCCTGAACCCTGGCAAATGTTGGCAGCTGTCTTGCTCCAACACATGGCAACAGACTTTGGTGAAGGAAGAAACTTACGCTTTATGGCCTGGTAACTGTGGACTTCTACCCCAAATAAATAACCTTTTGTAAGTGCCAACAAATATCTGGTAATTTGCATCAGTACCCCTTTGACTAATACAGAATTTGGTACCAAGGAGTGGGGAAGTGCTTTTGCAATTACCAAAATGTTGGAAAAGATTTATAAATGTGTAAGGGGTATATTTTGGAGGAATTGTGAGATGCTTGGTAGAAAGGACCTACAGTGCTTTGAAGAGATTGTTGATAGCAACATGGATGCTAAAGAGACTTTTTATGGTGCCTTGAAAGTAAGTGATGAAACTATTATTGGAAACTGGAGGAAAGGCGATCCATATTTTAAAGTTGCAGAGAATTTAGTAAGATTAACTGCTGGTGTTATATGGAAGACAGAATTTAAAAATGGCAAATCTGAGTATTTAGCTAAAGAACTTTCCAAGGTAAACTTGGAGAATGTGGCTTGGCTTCTCCTTGCAGCTTATAGCAAAATAGTAGATGAGTGAAATACACGAAGGACTGATCTCTTGGGCACAAAGAAAACAGAAACTGATTCCAGAAATTCCAAGCCTCTGGAAATTAACTTCTCATATGAAAGTGCCCCATTTGAAGACTTAGCTAAACCTGGACCTTGTAAATCAAGATTGAAGATGCAGTTATCTCGGAAAGATTTATGGAAATCTTACTGTCTGATGGCTTGGACTGCTGCTTCTTGCATGCTAAACCAACAATGTTTTTGAGAGCACTGTATGAACAAAACCACTGTCAGCTTTAACTAAAAGGAACATAGAAAAGAGAGATTGAAGAAGAAACAGCCTTAAGAAAAAAACCATAGAAGCTGAGATCTGGAATTAAGACATTACCTTGGGCCAAGAGAGGAGCCTCACACATGTACAGAGAGGGTGAGTTTGCCCCAGCAGTTGAAGAGTGTGGATATTCTCACCCAGGGTTCTGGGAGAGTTTTGCCTCCCCACAGTGCAGAGAGTGAGTTTCCACCAGCAGTTGAGGAGGGTGGATGTTCCCACCCAATGTTCAGGAAGGGTTTTGCTTCCCCAGGGTGCAGGGAAGGTGGAGTACATTCCTGAAAGATTAAGACAGTTAAGGTCAGCACCCCTTAGGTCTGAGAGGGGTAGACCTGTCCCCTATGGATTAGGGATGTTCAGGTGGTCAACTCATTGCCCTGAGAGGGTTGAGCCTCTATGCCATAAGTTAGGGAAGGCCAGGTGGTCAACTCGTTGCTCCGAGAGGGCTGACCCTGTATGCCAAAGTTTAGGCAGAATGTTTTCTTCACCTCACTGTACAAGGGGGGCTAAGTATCTAACCCAAAGATTGGGTACATTATGGCAATGACCCCAACATTCTTGGACAGTGAGGTCTGGAGCTTGGTCGACGCCCAGATGCTTGATGAGGGTGGAACCAAGAAAATGGCCATTGGAAAGTCTGTGGAAAGGTTGAGACCCCATGAGGCCCCAAGGAGAAGAAACTATCACCTTAAGAGTGACTCTCAGATTTTAATTGAATGGAGGATACCCTGCAGGTTTACTGAACTGTAAAGGACCCATGCCTCATGTTTAACCCCCCAATTTTTCTTTATTGTAATAAAATTATATAGCCTTTGTCTGTCCATTTGTGTATTGGAAGCAGATAAATGATTATTTAAGTTTCAGAGGTCTACAGCTAGAAGGGACTTTGCCTAAAGATGAAATGTATTTCTTTAAAATGATTATATGATTTTGTACTTGCATTGTAACTGATTTAAGTTTTTTTTTTTTTTAAATATTGTAATGTAGTTTGGGAATTCAGAGGGTGGAGTGTAGCAGTTTGGCAGTTTGATATAGTTATGAATTTCTAAATTAGATATTGGATTATGCTTGTAAACTGGTCTGTTAATCCGCATATGATTAAGTTATGATTAGGGTCATTGACTGGGCCACGTCAGTAGGGCATTGAGCCCCATGCCTTGGTGGGTGGGGAATCAAATATAAAAGGCATGGAATAGGACAGAGTTGTAGCAATTCTGATGTTGGAGTTTTGATGCTGGAGCCCGAGGAGGCAAGCAAATGGAGAGATTGGTCATGAGGAAGGAGAGAAGGCCCCAGGATAGAGATGAGCCATTCACCTGATAGTCTACAGCTGACCTTGTGGAGCAAACAGGGGTGCTGAGCCTGGAGAGAAATAGGGCTCCAGGAAGAGAGGAACCCAAGATGCCCTACCATAGCAAATGTCAGCAGCTTTCTTGCTCCAACTAGTAGCAACAGACTTTCATGAAGGAAGAAACTATGCTTTATGACCTGGTAACTGTGGACTTCTACTCCAAATAAATATGCTTTTGTAAGTGCCAACAGATTTCTGGTAATTTGCATCAGTACCCCTTTGGATGACAAGAATCCATTAGCATATCAAAAGAATTATACACCATAACCAAGTGAGATTTATTCCTGGTATGCAAGGGTGTTTCAACATAAGAAAATCAATTAATGTAAAGCACTGCATTAGCAAATTGAGGGAAAAAACATGATCATTTGAATCAATGCAGAACAGGCATTCAGCAAAATATAACATCCTTTCTTGATAAAAATACTCTGAAAGATAGAATAAAAAAGAATTTCATCAGTATGATAAAGGTCATATACGAAAAATCCACAGCCAACTTCATACTCAATTGGGACAGACTGAAAGCTTCCCTCTAAGATTGGGAACAAGACAATGATGCCCACTGTCAAAATGTTATTCAACATTTTTCTTGAAGATTTACCTAGACCCAATTAGACAGAAAATAAATAAATAAAAGACATCCAACTAGGAAAAGAGGGAGTAAAACTCTCATTGTTCATAGAAGAACAGATCCTATATTTAGTAAATTCTAAAATGTCTACAACAAAGTTACTTGAGCTAATAATCAAGTTCAGCAAAGTGGCAGGACACACAAATTTAACATGCAAAAATCAATAATGATTCCTTACACTATTATTGAACAATCTGAGGAGAAAATTGGGGGAAATGTTCCTTTTACAATAGCAACAAAGACTCAAATACTTAGGAATCAATTTAACCCAATGCGTACATGACCTAGATAGAGAAAACTACAAAATAATGCTAAAAGAATTCAATGCAGATCTAAACAAATGGGAAAACTCCATGTTCCTGGATTGAAAGACTAAATATCGTGAAGATGTCAATCCTACCAAAAGAGAATTTTAGATTCAATGCAATACCAATCAAAATCCCAACAGCTTACTTCACAGAAATAGAAAAGGCAATTACCAAATTTATTTGGAAAATAAAGTGCACCCAAATAGCCAAAAGAATTATTTAAAAAAAGAGAGAAATATGTGAGGAATTTCACTCCCCAACCTTGAAACATATTACAAAGCTACAGTGGTCAAAACAACATGGGATTGGTATAAAAACAGACACATCAATCAGTGGAATAGAATTGAGAGGATGAAATGAACTCTTACCTTTATGGCCAACGGGTTTTCAGCAAAAGCAACAAGCCCATGTTGTCAGAGCATCACAGTCTCTTCAACAAATGGTGCTGGGTAAACTAGACATCCATAAACAAAAGATTGAAAGAGGACCCTTATCTCACTTACAAGAATCAACTCAAATGGATCAAAGCCCTGTATATAAAAACCAGGACCATTAACAACTAGAAGGAAATGTAGGACAACATCTTAAAGATCTTGTGGTATGGTGGTGGTTTCTTGAAACTTACACCCAAAGCAACAAAAGAAAAAATAAATAAATAGTTTCTCCTCAAAATTAAACACGTTTGCACTTCAAAGGACTTTGTCAAAAAAGGTGACTAGGCAGCTGACTCAGTGGGAGAAAATATTTGGAAATCACTTATCTGGTAAGGGTTTAATATCCATGATATACAAAAAGATGCTACAACTCAACAATAAAAAGACAAACAACATGATTAAAACTGGGCCAAAGACTTGAATAGACATTTCTCCCAAGAAGAAATACAAATGTTGAAAATACACATGAAGGAGGCAAGATGGCGTTAGTGTAGGAGGGCGCACACTGCAAGCTCCCAGAGCAAGGCGGATTGGGGACAGGGTCCTGCCCGGGGGTCTGTGCTGTGCACGTGTGGAGTGAGAAGCTTGGAACATCTATCTGCGCGGATCGGAGGCGTGGACCGAACGGCGGAGATTCGTGAGTTTTGAGGCTGCCGGTGGAGGTTGGCACAGGCGGCTGAGCCCCGCGGTTAGGAAAAAATATATAAAACGGCCATTTGGAGCCGCGGGCAGGGTGCAAAAGTTTTATTTCCTGGGGAGCTGGCTGCCTGGTGCCCCTTGGACCTTGTGTGAACAGAGCAAACGAGCTAGTCAGCACCCGGTGAACCGGAGGGGGGATTTTGGTCGGAACGCAGCTGATTTCCCTAGCCACCCAGGGATAAACCCCGGGCCGCTGCGGAGCCAGGAGGAAGGGACACTTCCCAAAAAAGGGAGGGTTCGGTTGGAAGACAGGGAAGGGTATTTTATATTTTTAGACATCGATCTGGCTGCCTGCACCGCCCCATAGCTTTGGGGAGCAGATAAGCCGACCTGAAGCAGCATTAGGCTGAGAGCAGATGGAAATCTGCACTCAAACTGATTTACTGAGCAGCCCGGTGATGCTGGAGCTCGGTGCCAGAAGGGGCGGAATCCGCCTTCTTTAGCACTCCTCACTGACTAACATCACAGTTTCAGCTAACCTGGGGAGTCCTGAAAGTGGGACTTGCTTGATTAATTTCCACGGGCCCAGCTAGGGTCCCTTCCGTAAGGGGGTTGGTCTAGAAGAGGAATTATTTTGGGTCCTGCATTTGGCTTAAAAAAAAAAAAAAAAGTGAGGTCACCTCAACAATTGAAAAATAAATTCTTTTTAATTTAGTTTAATGTCTAAAAGCTGCTTCAGGACCTGCATATAGAACCCTGTGGGGAAATTCATTGATAAACACAAGTAGGCAGGAAGGATCCACGTGGACCCTAGGGGAATCATTGACCCCCCTTAGCTCTGTTTGACTACTTGCCTGGGTGGATCTTTGGTTTCTCTCTGTTTATTTCTGGTCTATTGCTATTATTCCCATTTTCCTCCCCCCTTCCTTTTTCCTTCTATTTTTTTCTTTTAAATAGGTGCTGCGAGCTGGTAGCTTATTTGCTGGGCTTCTTATTCAGTAATTTCCCACTCGCTGTATA